>PVLD010006268.1:0-102254 GCA_004027595.1 Dinomys branickii
TCTTCCATTATTGTTTTCAGTTCGTTTTTTGTCTGAGAGATCATTGCAGGTATGTGGCTTATTTCTGCTTTAAGCTCTTTTATGGCCTGTTGGAGTTGTTTCATTTTGGATGCAATCGTTTCATAACTTGCAGGTATGTGGCTTCCTGGTTCCCCTGTATCCTCGCATTCAGAACTTGTTCTGGGTGGGGTTGAGTTTTCAGACTGCATTTTGTTCTTCTGTTTTCCCATTTTTGGGTATCAGTTTCAAAATGTGGAGCTATAAATTCCCCAGGCATTTCAGCAGGCAAAGGTCTGCTGCAGAGGCTGCTCCAATGATTCCTCCACTTTGGGAGAATGTCCCTTAAGCTGTCTGCTGAGATTTCCGCTTTTACTCCCTACCCCGAGACCTGGCTGGGGCGCATAAACAGCTCACCGCCCCATGGACCTTGCAGGCAGTGGGCTGCTCAGGTGTTCCTCCCTGGGTGGAGCTCCGCCCCCACACACACAAATCCCGTCGGAGCGCCCAGCCAGCTGTTCCCACTCGGGGATCTTGCAGTCAGTAAAGCTGCTCGGATGCCCCTCACTGGGCGGAACTTCTTCCAGACTCAAAAAAACCGGTCAGGGCACCCAATCAACTCACCCTGGGATCGTGCAGGCAGGAATGCTGCTCAGATGTATCTCCCTGGGTCGAGGTTCTTCCCGACTCAGAAATCCTGCTGCAGTGTTCACTCGGCTCACCCGTTCCGAGATACATGCTGGCAGGAGATCCTGGCGCTCCCTGGCGCTTCTCCACCTCCTCAGCTTTCTCACAGGAGCCGCCGACAGCAGCTGCCACAGCTCGCGCGGCACCAGCTGCAGGGGCAGGGCTCTGAGCGGGATGCGGGACCACTGCCCAAATTGGCGCAGTCTGCCCGAGGAGCGCGTTCTCCGAGTTTACTCTGCTCCGCCGCCTCCAACAAATCCTGGTTACAGCCGCCTCTGAGACGATCGGGTTCAGGAGCTGGGAGGGTCCGTCCCGCCGCAATTGCTCTCAGTTGTACATGGATTCAGCCGAGCTGTGGCCCAGGAGCAGCACAGATCGCCTCGGGTGCCCAGCTCTCAAGACCCGCCCACTTCTCGCCGGGGCTTATCCAGCCGACCCTTTAATGCTCAGGCCTTGGAGAGCAACACGATCAGTCGGAATTTCGTATCTGCGGACCCAGCACCCACGTGCAAAGGATCAGTCTCTGGGAGAGTTTCCCTCTGGCGCTCACCTGGGCGCCATCATCCCGGAAGTCTTTTTTTTTTTTTTTAATCTGTAGAGGTCTTTCTGCTTAGCCTCCAGAAACCTAATTACTTATCTATCTGCTGCAACTGTATTACTGCTTTATTTTCAGCTGCTTGCCTTTCATATGTAGCTATTCAAGCGGGAGAGAAGAAAACATATTTAGGGCTATACTTATTCAATCATCTTAAATTAGAATTATTTTCTAGAAACAAGTTCATTGTTTTAGTTTGTTTTCTCTAAAATATACTTGCCATGAGCCTCAAGATTAGAATTCTTTGAATATCTTTGTCTCCTAGACGCTTCCCCAAACACCTCCTGTTAGGTTTGTCATAGTTCTCGGGCCCATGACTTAGTACTTGTATCCCTTATAGTCTTGTGTACATTCAATCATTTAGCATCTCAAACTCTTAGAAGAGATGTATGTATTTTGTTGCAGGCTCTCCACATCTTCTGAATTAAACACATGTATTAATGACAAAAAATATTTTTTCTTATTATAAACGTGACTTTGACCCTATACTAGCAGTTGCTTATTCTGACCACTTTCTTCTGATGCCTTCTTCTCAGCTTGAAGCATCCTGGAATGGTTCTCCCTGCAAAGTGAGAGCTTTACCATGAGTGACACACAGTGCCCAAGTCCCTTACCCAGACCTAGCCTCAGAGCAACACCCAACACTGCATCAGTCTTATATGTCAGTTAGAGTGGCACATTCTAAGGCACTTAAGATGAAAGTTAGTATTAATATGTTTAATTTCATAGATAATAAAATGCAAATCAGGATTCTTTAACATTGTTTAATACAAATATACATAACTCTAATTCTCTGTATTTATCTTGAAAACCCAGATTATCTCTCAAAAATTCTAATTGATGCTACCCTTACAATGACAAGATTCCTCAGGCATCCTCCAGGCTTTGAGGGTAAGTAGAATATATACTCTCTCAACTATTCTAGCCGAGGGATAAATGGTGTTTGGCTACGCACTGCCAAACCAATTTATTGCAGGCCCTTGCTTTGGTTTGAATTAAATTCTATGCTATGAACATTAACCACCCAATTTCTAAAGGTTCAATTATCTGGACTAGTGAGTTTCTCTGGAGATATAGGGTTGGGAAAATTCGGGTGTCATCACTGTTACTTCAAAAGCTAATTCCCATTCCACAGATTAAAATATTTATTCCCTAGAGGAGCTAAGGAAGCTAAGAGCATGTTTAAATTGTCTGACCATTATCACTTTGGAAAGCTTCTATTGCTTGTTCCATTAGACAATTCAGTGATTCAAAGCCACATGTTTTATCCCCAAGTGAAAAGGCCTATATTTGGTCTAAAATTACAAGTACAATGGAGTGCAGAAAATAGCATTCAGAAATTGGCCAAAGGGTTTAATATCAGAGCACTTAGAGCATTTCTGAGCTAGTATCAAACTTTTATCTTTCACAAATATATTACCTGTATCAATGCATTTAATTACATTTCAATATTTAATTATCCTGGCCAATAAAAATTCATTTTTATACAGGATTAATTTATCTAAATTACAGCTTAAAGGAACACCATCATAATTTTTTGTTTGGGCACTGAGAAAGACAGATAACATTCTCCTCTTCCTGAATTATGGTTTCCATCACTGGACCACCCCTACGTATTTCCTGTACAGGGCAGAACAGTTCTATTAATTTAAAGTTAAAATTTAGTAAAAAGTTCATTTATAAGTTTAGATAAGCTTCTGCTAAATTTTTTTTTACTAACTAGTTTAATAGCTGAAACTTATTTAAAAATTAGTGGCTTTTACAAAGTCTCGTGGAGTATATGGGCATAGATGATGGTAGAGATAGAAAATAAATAGGTAGATAGATGATAGACAGACGGATGATAGAGAGATAGGGCTTCTGGAAAAGATAGCGAGATAGTGCTCCAGGGTTTTCTAGGCCTTGCTCAAAATTCTAGCTATTTGGGAGTTTAAGGCCTCCTTAAATTTGTGCAAATAGTCACTGATAAAAGGAATAATCATGAAAGAAAAACAAAAATACCTTTTTTGGTGGTTGAACTTTAGTTGGCAGGAATACTGAGGCAGCAAGACAGGAAGATCATGTAATAATAATAATTTGTAGTTACCCAAAGAACAAGAAACTGTTCTGAGACCAGATGAATGGTTTCAACACTTAGCAGAAGCAGAATAAACACATTTTCAGTCTCCAGTATAGACTCATATTTGCAATAAGCCCCCGTTTGTCACATGGTGCTGTGAAATCTTTTACAATGACAGACAAAGGTGCTTCAGCAGTTTGCTTCTATAACATGTAGTGAAAGGTCCTGACCACTGTCATACAGTGGTGCACCCACACCGAGTCTGTTTCCAACAGAAATGGGATTGAGGCAGTTCCCTCAGCCTATAAATTCTATAGCAAATGTAATTCAGAAAAATGTCGGTCATGACTGTAGTAGTCTATTTTACATTGCTATAACAAAATACCCGAGGCTGGGTTCTATAAAGAAAAAAGTTGATATAACTTACAGGTGTGGATAGTCAGGAACATGATGCTGAAATCTATTGAGCTCTAGTGAAGGCCTCTTACCTGTGTCAATCATGGCGTGCAGCATCATTGCCAAAGTCATGTGAAAGGGAGACACTGTATGGCAAGGCAAGAAGACAGAGTGGGAAGGTGCAAGTTTCACTCTTTTAGTAGCCCTCTGGGGCAAGCTAACCAAAGTGTCAAAGAAATATTAGTTAGGGTAACACCACAGAGACCCAATTACCTACCATTAGGTCCCATCTCTAAAAAATTCTGCCACCAAACATAGCTACAAGACGGACCAAGCTTCCAACACATGAATGCTTGGGACATATACTCCACCCATATCTGAACTGTAGCAATAACCTCCGATAAAGCAGCAGGTTGTGTAGCATCAGGGAAGAAAGTCAACATCAGATTACTCTTTTACAGAGAAATAGAAATTTAGAATTTCAAAGATGCTTCTAATCAGACACAAATGTAAATACTGCATTGTTTCTGTGGTAGAAGAAATCAAAAGGGTACATAAGGAACAAAATGGATAATAGGTATTGTGAAATGTAAAGAAGATATTCAAATGGAGAAAGGAACAAAAAAGAGGGCAAGGAGGGAAGGAACGAAGGGAAAAGTAAAAAAAAACTGAGAAAAGGAAAACATGGAAATAAAGCATTTGTAAATGGGCAGGGGAGGAGGGGTTGAAAGGAGGGCAGGGGAAAGGGAAAAACACAAGTTATAGCAATACAGGTACAAGTTCTCTACAGTGAATGTGATCATGATATGTATGTATCTAAAATGTACCAATAAAATATGATTTTTAAAAAGATGCTTTGAAATCCGTAGTCTACTCACTCTTCTTACATTACTACTTCACAATAGTCCAACACATTGTAAAAGCTCCCACAAAGCATTCCAGTAGCAAAGGCTAAAGCATCCAGAAGGTAACTCCTTCCTGATATTCCACTAACTCTACTAAGATCAAACACGTAGGTTTATGTACGTTATATCCTTCCAGTATGATGGATGACCAGACTTATAGAAAAAATCAATTCTTCTACCTATGCTTTGGTTCCAAATATTGCTTACCTAAACAAAATTTGCTTTGGAAATTACCTGGGCCACCTCCTATGACAAGATTTCTCCCTTCACTGAATCACATAGAAAACTTGTGAAATATTCTTTTATAAATCCACTTACAGCATCCCATACCCCAACTTCAAATGCATTTCTCTTTTTTAGCAAGAAGAAATGAAATGGCTTTTATTAAATTTATTTTGACAGGTCAAAAGCTATACTAGGTTCATTGTACTAGAAAAGGACTCCACAGTGTCTAAATTCTGAAAGGCATGATTCACTGAGACCCCTGTCTGGAGACTAAGTGTGCCATTTTCTTTGGTTATCTTTTAAAGCAGAAATTAGGTTAAAATCTTGATATTAAAATCTTTAGCATGGCCTACTCCATACTCTACGGTATTGTTCTGAGATGCTTCTCTGGTCTATTTAGTACCAATTTCTGTAATGCTAAGTGCAACCAGACTGGTACTGTAAATCATCGGGATAACTGCCTCCATGTTGTACTTCACCTGAAATTTAAAGTCTCAGGTTGACGGCAGGAAATGCCCATTTAAATAAAGTTGGGGGTGAAAGATGAGTAGCTAAGAAATTGTCATTGTTTGTACAGAACTGAGAGACTTACAATAGAATTTTTATCACCTCATAGGACTTTGTTCCCTGTAAAGGCACATCAAATTCAGCACATCTCCTGACCATTGTGTTAACAAGCAGTGTAGGAATTACATTTGTCCTTTTCAAAGTATGAATCCCAGTCTTTTAACCACGGCGACTTGTCTAATGTCAAAGATGTACAGGTGAAGCTGGAACATGAAAGCACTCTTCATGTCACTTGCTCCATATTCTTGCTATTTCTCATAATAAAAGATAAAATAGGAGAAACCATGAGATACCATACTATTGAAAAAGAATAAATAAAATCTATCCATCTATTTATATTCCACTAACTCTACTAAGATCAAACACATAAATTTATGTAAATAAATCTATCCACTTATCACATATGGGCAGTGTGATACTTTATCTTAATTATTGGATATAAATCATACTGCCAGATATTCCTTGACCCTTTGTTCTTTCACTGTAGACAATAAACAGAGACATATGCACACGAACAGTAGTCGTCACAGAAATACTCTTTAATTAAGGGTAAATTGGGCCTCTCCCTGGCCTGGTATTTATGCATTTTTTTCTATAGTCACATTTTCTTTCCTTCATTTGTTTTTTATTTTAAGGAGAAAAAAGTAAGAATAGGAACAGGCTAGTAGGACAGTAACAATAAGTAGTACACTAAATATTGTTGTCTACATAGTATCCAGAGTACAAGATACAGGCATGAAATAACATCAGCACAGACTTTTCTTTTCAATAAACTAAGAGAATCTAGCTGTAGTCCTATCTTGTGTGTGTATATGTATATTTTTTCCTTTTCCTCCCTTCCTTTCCCTTTTCTCCAATCACAGTTTCTCTCTCTTTTTTACAGAGAAGAAAAATAGAAATAAAATGAAATAGAGTTTCAAATCAGGCTAATAGGAGAGTAACAATAATTAATCTATTGCACATTGTTATCTTCATAGTAGTTACTCAGAATACAAGATATATGCATAAAAAATGTCCAGACAATATTAGCACAAATCTTTCTTTTCAATGAACTAAGAGAAACTAGCTGTATAACAATCTTAACTATCTTGCGCATGCATATATTTTTTCCTTTCATCATTTCCTCTCTTACCCATCACAGTTTGTCTTTTTTTTAACAGCTTCTTCCCAATCTACAATTGTATAGTTTGGATCTTATTTACTTGTTCAGCTTCTTACACTAGTGAGGCAATGTGATGTTTACACATATGGGCCTGATTTATTTCATTTAGGAGTATGGTCTCAAATTGCATTCATTTACCTATAAAAGTCTCAAATTTATCCTTTTTTATGCCTAAGTCATACTCCATTATATATATATATATATATATATATATATATATATATATATATATCTTCTATCCATTCCTTGGTTGATGGGCATCTGGGTTGTTTCCAAGTTGTAGCTGTTATAAATTGTGCTGCCATAAACATGGGTGCACATATATCACTGTGGTATGATGTTCTTAATTCTTCTGGGAAGATACCCAGAAGAGGAGTAGTGGGGTCAAATGGAACCTCTAATCCTAGTTTTTTGAGGAATCTCCACACTAATTTCCACAGTAGTTGCAACAGTCTACACTCCCACCAATAGTGGAGAAGTGTTCTTTCTCTTCACAACTACTGCAGCATTTGTTATTGGTTGATTTCTTGATGACAGCCATTCTTTCTGGAGTGAGATGTAATCTCAATGTTGTTCTAATTTGCATTTCTCGAGTGGCCAGTGATGTTGAACACTTTTCCATATATTTATTTGCCATTTGTATTTCTTCGTTTGAGAAGTGTGTATTCAACTCTGATGCCCATTTTTGCATTGGGTCTTTGAATTTTTTCAATTCTCTATACTGTGTCAGCTGGACTGGATCATAGTGCCCAGATGTGTGGTCAAACACTATTGTGCATATTTCTGTGAGGAAGAGATTAATATTTACATACATGGGATTTTAATAATGCAACTTACCCTCCATAATGTATGGAAATGTCATTCCATGAGCTGAAGGTCTGGACTGAACAAAAGGCTGACCTTCTCTAAGGGAAGAAATTTTGCAGCAAATAAGAGATAAACTCCATGATAGCTCCTCCCTCCTCTCCATCTGCTGTCCTAGCCTGCAGATTCTGGACTTGCCAGCCTTTTTCATCACTTACATATGAAAACAAACTATTTTTAAAAATTAAAACACACCTCTAATTAGTCAAGATTCTCTAGAGAAATAAAACTAGCAGGATGCACATATATATGCCAGAGAACCCTGACCAACAGGAGGGTCCACATATGGCGTGTTAATCATTCTGTCTTTTTCAGACCTTCCTGTTCTCAACTTCTTCATTCCTCTTATTTGGTTTCATTGTAATTTGTCTTGGCAGAGAGCAAAGCTGTCCCTGACAGCCGAGAGTTGGTCTGGCCATCCTAGATAAGCCTTGGTAAGATAATTTCAGTGAGCATCACCTTTGGACATCATCAATTTCCAACTATGATGAATCAAGGTAAAGACAAAACCATTCAAAAAGCATATCCAATTGCAGCTACCCAGGACACAAAAATATCTAAATATCCCCCTGTTCTGCCTAATGTGAATGCCTGATTTCAGCCTCAGTCAGCCTGCCACTCTCTGGATATGATTTATGAAGATAAAAATGTTCCACTTTCAAACTGTATCCAATCCAGAGAAAAGCCTGCTCCTTTGACTTTTCTGAAAACCTCTAAACACAAGTCCAAATCTTATGAAAAGTATTTTTCTAAAATGTCTTACTGAGATGACTCAGTTCCCCATGGTGTGTTTCTGTTACTGAAATAAGCAATAACATCAATTTTTTCTTCTAGAGATATTTGGCAAAACACATTGATGCTCATCTATTATTGTATGCCATGAGTTCTCTTAGGTGAGTTTTTGGCTCAAATCAAGATTATATGCAATATTTAAATACTGACAATATAAAATGTGATATTTGAAAAGCCACTGATATTTTTATATTTTAAATACATGTTCAGTGGTCCATTGATTAATTTCAATGCATACATTGACTAAAAACTGGTATTGAACACCAAGCACACTCAGTAAACTCACATCTTAGAGTATTAAATTAATTTCAAGTACCTAGATGGCAATCTTTTCCTTAAGAAAACCATAGTTTTGAAATCATTGTAATTCTAGATCCTATGAGTCTTCTACTGTCACTTCTTGGTGAGTCACACAAAGAAAATAGTGTCAGACATCTAAAGATCAGTTCAATATGGACAAAGCCAGAAGTGGACAATCACAAACTGAAGTGATAAAGAAAGGTACAAACATGAAAGCACAAAGAAAAATCACAATATGATGGATGCAAAACCAAAAAAAAAAGTATCAAAAAACAAAATAAATGCAAAGTTCTTTTCTAGTCAAGATCCAGTAATAAATCACTGACCCTGCCATCTGTAACAATCATAGTAAATAAATATATACATAAAAGTTTTCAAGACATTGGTCATTTAGTGATGTCCCTGACCCCAAGAAAGGGAGTGATCCCACTTTCCAGTGACCTCAAGGGAAACAAAAGAAATAAACATACTTTTAATAAATTTCATGACATTGGACTTTTGGCAACCAAGGACAAGATCCTTGAAGGACGGGGAAGAAATGGGATGAATCTAGTTTTTTTTTTTTTTTTTTTTTTTTGGCGGTACTGGGGATTGAACTCAGGACCCTGTGCCTGCTAGGCAGGCGCTTATTCCACTGAGCTATATCCCCAGCCCCAAAATGGGATGGATCTAAACTGGCCCCTGCTTAGTGCTGTGAGACAAGGTCCAGGCCATAGCATGGGTGGGGCTGGGGGAATAAGGCAGAGAACCCGCCTTGTGAAGACACGGAACTAGGAACCCAGGGTCAGCGAGACACCTGGAGCCCTCTGACCAGAATACCGGAGAGGACGGGGGCAGAGAGAAGCAGCTCTGCGATCAGCCAAGTCCCTCCCTATACTCGTGATAGTACCGACTGGAGTGTGTGTGAGACCACTGTTGGAACGTGGAGGGAGAACCGTTCACAATGATTACGGCAAGGACAGTACCTTGCACTGTTACCTGGTACTCACATAGTGCTTAAGACAATGTCCTTACAAGGAGGCCAAGAAAGGGTGGTATTTTACAAGGCACTGGGTATAGTATTCAAAAGTTTTCTAGTATTTGAAAACCCACAAAGGTTTGTGGGAAGGGAGAGAAAATGATGTTCCTATTATTTTATTTATATTCTCAAAAGTCACCCTCTTTAAAATGAAAAATTAAAAAGCCAATCTTTGTTTTCATTGAATTTCTCTGTTATTTTTCAGTTCTCTGTCATGATTTTTTTCTCTGAGCCATATTATTTCTTTCTTTTTCTTACTTTGGAATTAATTTACTCTTCTCAGATATTAAATTGGAGATTAAAATCACTCATTTGAGACCTTAATTCTACTCTAGGATGTCAGTGTTACAAGTTTCCCTTCAAGTAGTGCATTAGCAAAATCCCATAAATTTTAAAACTTGTGCTGTCATTTATACTCACTTGTTTTCTACTTTTACTTTTGAGTTATTCCTTTATTCCCACGGGTTATTTAGACTATCTCTAAGATGTCAGAAATATTTACTATTATTATTGCCTTCTATGTTAATTCCATTGTCTTAAGACTTTACTACCTAAATTAATTGATATTTACAGTACGTCCTGAGACGGTCTGTTTTGTTCAGTATACCAGATAACCTTATGCAAACCCTGTTTGGTCTTCTGTAGGGCGCCGTGTCATATACACCAATCTGTTCTAAGTGGATGAGAGTGTTATTGAAGTCTTACACTCCGTATTGATTTTCTGTCTACTCGCTCAGTCAATATTAAAACTTAACTTCTAAAAAACAATCCAACTGTAATTTTGAATTTGTCTATTTCTTCTTACTGCTCTTTGAGTTTTTGTCTATTGTATTTTCAGGCACTATTATTAAGTGCATAAATAATTAAGAATTTAATGATCTAAAGAAATAACTTCCTTATATCAAGAAACAGCTTTCTTTATTGCTGGGAATATTATTATTCTGAAATTCACTTTGTCTGATATTAAAATAGACACCCCGGATTTATTTTGGTTATTATCAGCATGGAATATTTTTCTACCACTTTGAATTCACTTTTGTCATATATGTATTTCCTCTTCTTCTTTCCCCCTTGTGGCTCTATAGTAGGTATGGAGGCTGCCGGAAGTTTGCCCATGTCTCTCGTGTCATTTTCGCTTTGCTGATTCCGTTTTTCTCTGTGTCCCGTTCTCAATCTTCAAGGTCATTAGCTTTTTCTTCTGCCGCATCTCACATGTGGTTAATCTCATCCACTGTATTTGTCAACTGTCATTATGACTTCCTCTCAAAAAGTTTGTGATAGGAGCATATTCTTTTCCCATGCCTCTGCTTAATATGCTCACTCTTTCCCTAAGATTCTTGAACATATGTAGCATAATTATAATAACTTTTAATGTCCTTGTCTACTACTTCTATCATGTGTGGCTTTGTATTGTTTTTGCTTGGTTGAATTTTCTCCTTCCTTATCAATTCTATTGTACTAGGTTTTTAGAGTATCAGGTAATGTTCTTATTATATGCTAACACTGGAGTTTCATCTCTTTGGGTGTTGGATATATTTCTAATTTGTATAAATATTTCTTATCTTCTTTTGGAGAGAGACATAGATCACTCAGATAAAGTGTAATCTCTCTTAGGTCTTGGAATTTCAGTTTAGAGAGCCGGGAATAGAATAGAATTTAGTCTAAGATTAATTTTTTCCACCAGTGATGTCAAAGACTTGAGTACTTCTCTTGATGCCCCATAAATTGGAAGGTATTTTCCTCTAGCTGAATAGGAACTATTCCCAGTTTTCAATGCAGTGCCACTTAATTCTTTCAGGGGGTTCTTCATCAGGCCCCAGACAAATTCCTTACCCGCATGCATCTTCTAGCATGCACCTAAAGGGGATACTTAACACTGCATATTCATCCCTCCCTTCTCTGGTGCTCTGCTTTGCTAACAGGAGCCACGTTGGCTTCCACGGGCTTCCAGTTCTTTCTCCAATAGAATGACGTCACCAGGTTCTGTTTAAGTTTTGCATCCCTGTGTTGCAGCCTCAATTCCAGGCAAGAATTCGGTGCAATTTACAGGCCCACCTGGAGTGTTTTCCATTTCCCACTCATCACCGTCCCTTGCTGCTTGCTGTCTTAAAATCTTGGACATATGCCTCCTATATTTTTAGTTTTATCAAGCCAGTGGTTGAATCTAGTCCCTGTTACCCCATATCCACTAGAGACAAAAATTGCTGGATTGAAATTTTAAAATTACAAGATACTATTCACACATAAGGGAAGAATTCAAATATGTAGCATGCCTTGATTTTGCCCAAATATTTATTTATTGGTGCAAAAAGCTGAATGACTAATAAGAATAGGAGTTAATATTTTTCTCCTATACATAATAAAGGAAGGAGAAGTAACTTACTTTATAGTTTTCCATTAATGGCATCTCAATCTGCCTATACTTCTATTTTCTAAACTGCTATGGCCTATTAATCTCCCATCAGCTGCATCAAAAGAAGAGCAGTTCACCAGATGAAGTGACTGGGTAGGTCTCATTTGTGACACACTCTTTCTTCTGCCTTCAGGACAGTATTATAGAAAAAACTCTGGGAATCATTCAGGGATTCAGAGACCATCAGCAGTGTTCAGTTGTGTCTCCCTTTAACTGCTTCTTTATAGACTTTATATTGTAGTTGGGTTTAAGTTCATAGAGGTTTTAATAAATGTAAACCCCATGAGCTCAAAAACATATCCAAATCTCTACAACTGTAATTGTCCTTTATTTTGGTTTTCTCTAAGGAGTGCTAGCACACAGCATTTCATAACAAGCCTCAACTCTATTTAGCTTAATAAATATTTATTACTATGATGAGTCACCCTGTGAGGTACCAAGTATATAAAGCATCAAACAAAAACTAGTTCTCTGCAATAATGAATTATATCATCTACTGAGGAAAAGGGTGATACAAATGGACTAACAAAAAGTGTTTAAAAGCAAACTGTGCTGGGTGCAATCAAAGAAATTAACAAAGGCAATGCTAGAGAATAAAAAGACCATCAACTGTATTAATATGAGGAAGTCCCATCTGTGACGCTAACTGTAAACTAAGTGATATTAAGAAAAGAATTAACTTGGCTTGTCCAAGAAATGAAGTGAAACCACTGTGCCTGAAATATACTGAGGAAGATGTAGAACAAGATGAGTTTGAAAGATAAGCAGATATCCACTGTCCAGGGTACTGAGCCCAGTAGTCATTGAAAATCTTAAAGCAGGACATACAAGGATCATATTTATGTTCTGAATCGATCACAATAACTTTCATATATATACTACATTGGAAGGAAGTAAGAGCAGAAGCAAAAATATCAATTTCCAAGCTAATTCATCAGCCCAGATGGAAATGATAGTGAAACCCAGTGGAGGAAGTAGAACAGTAGAGGATAACTTTAGTTAGAGAGATTGTTTGCGGAGGACTTGGGAGGTCAGTGAGAGGGAAGAAATGCCTCCATCACTAAAAGTTTCTGGCTTGGCCAAACATGTGAATAATTGTTTCATTTCCTGAGCTGGGAAATCATGAATTGAGAAAACTTTTCAATATGAAATCAGTTCAGTTTAGAGGCCATGCATGAAGTTTGGGATACCCGTCAGTTTTGAAACCATAGGCATTAATTAACCAGCTAAGTAAATATTTCAGAGTAGAGATCTGAAATAGAAGTTAAATGATGATGATAGTTGTTAGAAGTTGGTTTATATTTAAAGGAATGAGACTGGACAAACTTATCCAAGCAGAAAATGTTATCAAGTGAACCTACGACTTAAGCCTAAGGAATTCCAACATCCAGATTTTAGGGAGGGTCAGCAGAGGGGTCAACATGTATGAGGATAAACAGGACAGTGTGTGG
The DNA here is from genome assembly GCA_004027595.1 of Dinomys branickii. Lineage (NCBI taxonomy): Eukaryota > Metazoa > Chordata > Mammalia > Rodentia > Dinomyidae > Dinomys > Dinomys branickii. Next base: position 13,432 of record PVLD010006268.1, read on the forward strand.
TCATAAAAACCAAGCCAAGAAAGTGTTTTAAGAAAGATAAAGTGGGGGCCGGGGATATAGTTCAGTGAAAAAAGCGCCTGCCTGGCAGGCGAAAGGTCCTCAATTCGATCCCAAGTACCACAAAAAAAAAAAAAAAGAAAGAAAGAAAGATAAAGTGAATGACTGAGAAAGAGATTGGCAATTAGTTTTATCAGGGAAAAAGTCATTAGTGAATTTGCGGGAGCCAGCTTTGAAAAGCTTTAGAAGTGAAAGCCAGATGAAGTGGGTAGAAAAGCAGTAAGTGGTGAGAAGCAAGACAGCACTTGAGTAAAATAACTTGGCAGAAATGATTTTGAAGGACTCCAATGGTGTGGGTGGCAAATGGAGGCACAAGGTTGAGGAAGTGATTAGCAAAGACGGGTGACTTTATCATGTTCCTATATGCCTTTCCTCCCATTTCTTAATGAAATAGGGTGAATATTTGCATTGTATCAATGTAATTACTTAAATAAGTTTAGGATAAAGTCAAATCTGCCTAGTGCCACCAGAAAAGTAAGCCTTCATGAATGTTGACAGGCCTGAAAGAAATGTGGAAATTTATTCTGGTTATCAGTATTTGTGCACACCAGCCTGTCGCTAAACATTCATTATTAACAGCAAATGTAGGAAGCTATTATCCAACCAAAATATCCTTTCTATTTAACAAGAAGTGGTTTATGACACAGATGTTTGTAAAATTGCCTTAATTCATATGATATATGTCACTATGGAAATGGTCTCTCTCTCCCCCTCTGTCCCTCTCTCTCTGTCCCTCTCTCTCTGTCCCTCTCTCTCTCTCCCTCTCTCTCTCTCTCTCTCTCTCTCTCTGACTATTTAAAACTAGGCATGATGAGGCCAAAAACAGAGGGCTTGGCCTCAACTTTGACTTTAAGATGTGCTTTTTCAGACAATTTTAGTCTAACAAAGGCCAAACGTGCAGTCTATTTTCAGAAAATGTGGGAATTTTTTAGTTCTCTCACATGTGGGTTTGATAGATAAATGAAAAGTGACTCAGAGGAAGGAATGAGCAAAGCACCTCATTGCGAGGAGGCAGTCAGGAACCTTGTCTTATTTAATATGCAGCATATAGAGCTCAGATGAAGAGATTCATTTTTACTTTAACAGTTTCCATCCAAGTAAATGTGCCAGACATATCCAGTTAATTTATTCTAAACAGCATGCGGTTGATATTATTTTAACTTCATGAAAGGGTACACTGAGAAACTTGAACACCTTATCCAAGATACAAGGATTGATCAAATGATACAATCAATATTTAAATTTTTTAAATGTAGTACAGCAAAAGATGCATTGCCGTTAATTCCCCACAGGATACTCTTCTCTCTTCAAACACACTCACTCCTGTGTGCTTGCCATTCTCTGAAGAGTTTCTGGGAGTCCTCTTTCCTGACTGTCTTTCCAAGGTATGATGAAAACTACCGTGAGTGCAGCTGCCAGATGCCAGCCAGAGAAAAAACAAACTTATGAAAACATCATGGTGTATCTTTATTCACTGGATCTGGCACGATGCAACTTCTGCCTCTTCCCACCACTCAAAATGCCCCTGGAAAGTGATATGAATCAGTTCGATACATCATGAAGCCACCATAGTGCAACTAAACACATTTACAAAAAAGGAGGAATTCTCCAGCTCCTGCAGAAAGTGGAAAAAACAGAAAGAAAAGGGTGTTCAAAGTGATTGGGAATATTTTGATGGGGGATTCATTATAATATGTCTTTAGTGCAATAAATTTTTAACAATTTAAACATTCATCATATATTTCTATCATATCTACATATAAATGAGAAATGTCTTGTCTGGGGTCTCGGCCCAGCTTATCCAGCTCCAATGCCAGTGCTGCCCAAGACATATAACAGTAAGAAGCAATAAACGAAACTACTGATTAAGAATGTGTGCCAGAGGCCTGATACGGTGGCACGTGCATGTAAACCCAGCAGTCCGGAAGCTGCAATAGGAGGATCATTGCTTGTGCAAGGCCAGCCTGGGCTACAAAGTGAGTTCAAGGATAGTCTGAACTGCATAGTGAGACCCTGTCTCAAAAAGACAAAAATAATGTATGACAGGAGCCAGTTTATCCAGGTAACAACCAATTCTATTCTGTATTATGTTTACAAACTTGAACAAATCATCTCCTATTTTAATATTCCCATTTATAATGTGAGGCTTAAGGGTAATGCTTACCTCATAGTATCATTGAAAGATTAAATAAATTTAAACAGTATTGGGGCCTTAGACTTCAGTAGGTGAGAACCATTTATATATTATCTTCTGTTAAGAGCAATAATTCTTCTGTACTCTGGAGGGCCAGCCCTCTGGTAGAGTATTCCAAGTAACTTTTGTGGGCAGAGATTTTGACAGTCAAATCTCCCTGCAACACTTCTAATCTGATATCCAAACATAAACACGTAGAATTTTAATTTCACAAGCCTGGCAACATATCCTTTGGCCCACTGTTACATATGTGTTTGCTTGTTGTTCAAAATTTCCTCTCAACCAATAAATCTTTGTTTGCCTTCTTAAAAAGAGAATGTTGAGAACTAAATCCATCAGCACCAAAGCTGGGACTCCCTCCAGGTTCATTTGGAGAACACTGCCCCGCGCTCCGCGGCAGAGGGATCTGTCACAACGCTGTAAGCTTGCACTAAGTCTGCATCCTAAGCACTCACCGGGAAGAGGAGAAGCAAACACAGAGAAGCAGCTGGGGCAGTCTGGCTTCTGTTCTGTGTGCAGCAATGACTCCTCTTGAACTAACTGCCTCTTCTCCTACTAACAGAAAAATTCAGTCAAGTGAATGTGGCAGAACTGGGTTGCTAAGATGATAGAAAAGGTCTCCTCTTTTTATGTAATTGCAGCCCCTTGTTCTTGTTGTACATGCAGTTAAATGTCATTGTATGAGAAGGGCCAACCTTTGCATCCCTTCAAAATCTTCCCTGAGAGTTTGGATCATACAGCTCCAACATCCTCATATGACAGCAGAAACAGCCACACAAGACATAGGACTGAAATGGGATGAAGAGGAGAGGACAGGAAAAATTTCTTTGGTTGTAGTTTTTCAGCAGAGTTTTCACAAAGTGACACTCGACACTCACCCCTTGAATGTTATATATTCACTCTTGTCCCTGTGATAAGCAGGCAAATGATGAACAGTAAGTAGTAAAATAGTAATTAACAAAGCTGAGAGCTAACGATGAGCCATATGTGTTTGGGTTTGCTCAGGCTGCATGTGGAATAAGTGATATTTATGCCAAGTTATGGTTTTCTAGAAACCATTCCACAGATCCATGGGTTACTTCTCAATAATAAACTTTTGAAAGCTTGGAAAATATAATCTACAACCCCCAGATATGGAAATCGAATATTTCAAAGAAGCAGAAAATGCAAGAGAGAAAGAAAGAAAGACTCAGTAGAAGTTTCATGAGCTCTGTTTTCCAATATAAATAGAAACTATCTGATGACTACAGCTTACTTGTGTACATGGATATTCATATGTATGTGTTCATATTTGGCCACATGCACAAATAATTTAAGTTCAAGAAATTTCTTCTGAAATCATGCATATGTCTCATTTATCTAAATCGTACAAGAAAAGTTAGAATATATTATGACAACAGCAACTTTTAAAACAGTTATAAAGTTTCCCATTTCACTCATGTACAGACTCTTTCAGAACACTTTTCCTATTCAAAACGTCTTCTTGGCCACCAAGGGAATAGCGAACAAGCAGCCCCATTTGTTTATTTATTTCACAGATGGATATTAATACACATGGTACTATTAAAATTATGTTGCACATATGCTAGAAGTGAAGTTTAATTTAAATTCAAACATGAAAAAACATTCATTCAGAAATAAAAGGAGTCAGCTATGATAGGATGAGTCAGCCTCCTAAATAATTCAAGTACCTCAATTATCAAAAAATTAATATTTTGGAGAACTATTTCCAAATGTAAAAATTAAGTGCCTCCTTCAATTATACTCCATATGGCTCAGAACCTCAAGAACACAAATTAGGAAGAGAATTAATCACATTTTTAGTATTTATGTGATCAGATCAATTCAATAATGCTGGTGGAATTGAGTAGTTACAATCACTTCTTCAACAACAGCCTATGTGCTAAATAACAGAAGTGTAACAAGGAAAAAGTTTTAATAACTGGGCTCGAATAGTTGATGAATTTCTGAAATGAACTCAAACAAGCAAAACTCAGTAGAAATGAACACTCATGTTTTAACTGTTATCATGATGGAATTTTTCTATAACTTATAAAATACCAAGAATTATTACTTTGAGGAAAGGAGTAGTAGGTGGATTATTGACATTTGTTGAACAGCAAAAAGTGATGCATCTTTCCTTATGCTAAGAGTGCTGGGCAGTTACAACTGAGATACAGATTTCAATAAAGAAAGACAGTTTTGGGGACTTTGTAGGCAAGTGGTCAAAACTGGAGTCCATACTCATAAGTGAAATAAATCAGCGATACATGTGCAGGCAACGTATTGTATCACTGGTGTAAGTACCCGAGCGTGGGAATATAAACTAAGAGACATGAAGGAAATCTGTTCAAAAACAAGAGCAGATGGGACGAGGGAAAGGAGAAAAGAAAGAGACAAAAATGTATGTATGTATATATGAATATACATATATGCAGGAGGGCTAACATGGTTTTACTATTGTATTGTATCACTTAATGCTAAGGAATAATCGATGACGGGTTATTTGATCAATCTTGTATGTCTGTATGTGTTATCCTGAAAACACACTTCGAAGATATCAATATGCAAAGCAGCAACTATTGGTGGGTTTTTTTGTTGTTGTTGTTATTGTTGTTGTTTGCCTGTTTGTTTTTTGTCTTTGGAATTTTGGTTTTTGTGTTTTTTATGTTGTTGAGAGGATTAATTGTCTGACTAATTTTGCATGTCTGTATATGGGTTCATATATTTACACTTCGAAGATATCAATGGATAAAGCAATAACCACTGTTGAGACCATGTGACCTTGTCTATAGATTAGTTATGATTGTACTATTTTTTATGCTAAATGGTGTCTGTTTGTTAATATGTTTTTGTACTTTTATTTTTTTTAAATAAAAAAAAAGAGATACAGATTTCAGTTTTTCCTTTTAGCCTTTACAATTACTTGTTAGTTATCATCTCTGAAAAGGGCTAAAGTGGTAACTAGGACCCCACTCTAGCACCAGTGAACACCCAGCCTGGAGTCAGGGTCCCAGCAATGTCAAGTTCTGCTGTGGGCTCTCTCAGTGATTCACAGATGGCCTTCTTCCCGTGCCTTCCCATGGCAGAGGTGGGGGAGAGAGAAAGAAGTCCTCTCTTGTCTCTTTTTAGAAGGACACTAATCTCATCATGTGAATTTGACCCTCCTGATCTAATAACCTCCCAAAGGCTTGATCTCCTAATAGCATCACATGGCAGACAAGAACTTCAGCCTACAAATGTGGAATATTCAGTCCATCACACATGAGTGAATTTGTTTACTAGTTATTGTTCAACTCCTTTGGTAATTTAAACCTGAAAGGGGGGGAGAAAAGTCTTCAAAGGGGCATTAGCCTGAGCCCTTAACATGTTTGTCCAACTTCTTTAGCTCAGCTGATAATCAGTAGAGAGCAAGAACACTGAAGGAAGTGATGCACACCGTACCAATAAATTTTAGCCAAGGAACTTCCAAAAAGTGCTATGAAAAATTTCCAAAGACAGTTAAATAATTTATGTGTTTGTGTGCATGGGAGAAAGAATACAGAGTCTTATAAATTCTATCAGAAATTCCATTCAAGGATCCAGAATAGTGAACATGTGCTGGCAGAACTTACAGAAAGTATTTGTGAATTTATTCACTCCATAAATATTTATTGAGAACCAATTTTATGCTAGACAAAAATTCCCTGCTTTCATGGAGTGAGTACTAAAATATAGAAAACAAGTAAAGTTTAGTAGGTTGGCTAGTGATAATTGTTACATAAAGCTTAGTTAAATAAGTTGTTAATGGTGAGTCTATTCATTTACTATTGCCACAAACTGCTGCTGCATTCAGCAAGGTGTATTTGTATATTTAGCAGTCAGTATGCTGATCTTGACTGGAGGTGTCTGATTATAGGTAGATAGAAAGTTACTTCAGCTAAGGTAATAAGGGCAACTATGTTGTGACTCATGTTTCTCACTCTCCAGCTAGCTAGTCTGGGCATCCTTTCAGAGCCTTGGGAAAGGTGTGAAAGTAAAACAAAATAGCCAAGATTTCTTGAAATCTAGGATTGCACTTGGCACCCTGTCATTTCCAACTCATTTTATTGGCCAGAGAAAGTCATGTACTGAACCTAGAAGCAATGAGCAGGGCAGGTCACACCACCCACTGGTAGAGATAATTGGAGATTCACAAAGAAAGGTTACAGATACAGGGTTCAGTAAGGCCTGAGGACATGATGCTGGAGAGTGGGCGCTACTTCCATAGTGTGGATTCTACTTGAAAAGAGTGCTGAGGCATGAAGTCATTGACTTGTTTGATCTAATTGACAGTACATCATATAGAAATAAAGGAGTAAATTACAGAGGTATATGAGAGAGATATTTTAAATGCAAATTCCGTAAGACAGTATGAAGGAAATGAAGAGAAAATGGTACAAAATTTGGTCACAAAAGTAATAGAATAAATTGGGGCATAGATCCTGTCGGACATTATAAGTCATTCAAATAATTATGATTTTACCTTAAGATCAGAAGACATTTGAGTATTATGACAAGGAGAAATGTGTTGATATGTAAGTGGTTTTCCACCGTGAATAAAAGGCTGGGCAGGCTGGTGACTGCCAGAGAAAACAAAGATTGCAAGCCACAAATACATAGAGACAGTGAAAAAAATTGATGCTTTCTACACGTGGGATTTTATCTATAAAATGACATAAATAGTGCCCTAAAGAAAATTCATAGACGTCTCCAGGTAAGGTAGTTTACAGTTTGCTTATGCTGGATCTAGAAATGAGCTCAGCAAAGCAGAGTCTTCAGTGGCCTTGAATGTGCTACTGCTAGATTCACTGAACACAGATGTCCTTTTTTTAGGAAGTAGGTGCCTTTGTAAAGAGTTTTATGAGATTGTGAATTTTAAATTGAATGAATTTCCTTTCCCTGTTGTTATAATGTAAGGTTTGGAACCCCGTGCAAAATGAAACAAATTGCCCGAAATAAAAGATATCATAAATAATAAGTAAATTGGATAAAATCCCAGAGTATGCCGCAAAGCATTTTCTGTTACGTGCAAGGAATCGCCTTCCTGTCTTCCACTGTGAGCTTCTCCTCCCAGCATCCGAACTCTTCATGGTCTTTTTCTTCTCTCCTGACCATATAAATTGACCCCTCACAATTACTTCTTCCTTATGTTACAACTACTTTCTTAACAGTATCATCATGTTCTTTTGCCCAGATTGTAGACTCCCCCTTTCTTGGAGAAATGTGTATATACATTCTATGAGGTTTTGCTGAGCTCAAAAGTCCTCACATAATTATGATAACAATATTTGAATATACATAAGACTGACATTTTCTAGGATAACATGCACACAATATGACAGTAAATAAAATTTTCCTTTACAAAAGGCACTCTAGGGCATGAATATGTAAGTGGAATTGTCTTTTAAATTAGTAATTATGTAAGATTATATATTCATAGAAATGCTGCTTCAAGAACTAATATCGAAATTGCCTTTAAAATTTATAAGCAAGCCTGTTAAAAATATTAATTTTCATATTCCAAGGCTGGATATCTTCTTCAAACTCAAAATAAAACCATATGAACACAGTACATAAACTTGACTTGAATGACTATTATTTCAGAAAATCAATTCTACCTTCCAGAATGAAGACTTAAGCATCACTTATAGCTAAATAAATGAATATGCCAGGAAGACTTATGGATGCACACCTTTAGATGAAATTCTTTCAGAAATAGTATGACCTCACAGATAGGTACACTTTTATAAGCAATATTTGGAGAAACCATACACACAAGTATATTACATCCATCTCTGCTAAATATGGGTTAATACTTGACATATTGTACCCTTCTGAGAACACCCTCTTTGTGTAAGTTTACATTTTAGAAGAAGACACTTAGACATTTTGACATTTGTAATGAAGTAGAAATACTGGGTTTTACTTTTGAAATGCCTATCTTGATTAGGAAAGTAGAAAGGCAAGCATTGTGAAAAGATTAAGATGTTAGAACTTTTTTAATGCCAAGAAATTTTAAAAATATATCTGTCCCTTTAAGGATATACATTTTTAGTAGTAGAGTATTATTTAGAATCAACCTAGAAATCAGCTTATTTTTCTGCAAAGTCTAATATTGGCCTGGACCCTTGCAGTAGAAATAGGGACAGGAAGAGAATAATTACAAAGCTACAGAAAGGAACATATGCACTCAGTTTTCCCACTGGTAAGTTCATTTTTACTTAAAAAAAATTATTGGATATTTTCCCACAAGATTTGTGAAATGCATAGACTGAGAAAAAGTTGCATGAAAGAACTTTTCCCATATAAATTTTTTGTAATATCTTCAATGAAAAGGGGAAACATTCTATGAAAAAGCATCCTTAGTGGAAAACATTAGAATATATTTACTGCTGCTGATGTTCTATATGAAAAGGGTCAAAGGACAGAGAAAAAGGCAAAGCTTTACTAGTTGTCTTACTAATTTTGTTGTTGTTGTTTTTGTTGTTGTGGCAATACACCCAACATCCAACATTAAAGGAGGAAAGGTTTATTCAGCTCACAGTTTATAGACGTTTTAGTCCTTATCAGCTGACTCCAAGGCAAGATGGTCCATGGCAGAGGGGCAACAGTTATGGCTGCAGAAGACAGCAAAAGCAACGAGAGCAAAAACAGGAGTGGGGAGAATAAGCCTTTTTCTATCTCTTTTATCTTATTCAGACTCCTGGGGTTATGGCTGTGCCAATTCAACGTGGACTGATCCAGCAATTGGTCACCCTTAATGCCACTACCCTTAATCCCAGCATTGCACTATAAATCAATCACTAGCTCTAGATTCAGCTGCCTCCAAAAAGCCCCATCTAAAAGTGCGTAAGGTTTGCGGGGACTTCCACACACAAACCATAACACTAGCACAGCTCCCTATGCCAGAAAAGGGCTACAGATGAAAGCTAGACTACATAATCCAAAATAAGGGGCAGACATTCCAGCCACAAAATGTGAACTAACGCAAGACTTTTGTAGGAGCTTGTTTTACTTTTATAGTAAAACAATAAGTAAAAGAACTAAAAGTTCTATTGCAACTCAATCTCATCAAAATATTTGTGTGGGCATTTATATTTCTTTAAATATTATTTTTAAAATGCATTAATGTAGTCCTAACATAAAATATTTTTATTTAGGTTATTTAAAATTATTATTTTACTAAGGATGCCTAAAGGAAAAATGATGAATCAATTGTTTGGCACAAGTGCATTAAGGTCTAAGATACTATTTCTTATGCATCTAGAATATATGTAACCATTAAGTCTGCATCACTTTCCTGGTAATTAATAGCTACAGAAATTATTGATGATCTCCTACATTCTATCACTGCTAGTCTACACTGTGAACAGAAACAGTACCTTACCACCAGTTGACAAATATTTCATATATCTGCCCTGTGCTAGAGAAGAAAATGAACAAAAATTCAGAGACAAGAGAAACCAGGGCAATATCTTTATCAGCTGCTCAGTATTCATGGGAAATAAGCCATTAGCTGTCCGGTATTTGAGAGATCAAAGGGCAAACAATCAGCCTCTGAAGATGAAGCTAGAAGTGTCGGTCCCAAAGGATCTAAGGTACCAGAAGAGGCAACTTTATCCTGCAAATTATGGAGAGCCAACAAGCATGATCAGCAATAGCATAGTCCAATTTCCATTTTTTTAAAATCTCATTTTAGAAGCAGTGTACAAGGTGAATGTGTGGCAAGGAAGATAGATCAGTTTGTAAAAAGCTTACTGCATAATTCTCTGTGAGCAATAAAAAGCTGAACTCGAAAAGTGTTACCAAGAACAACAGGAAATTTAAGAGTCAGACCCAGCAATCATGGTGATGGAATGTTGGGGTGGAAAAGGATATGAGATCAGTCTGTAACTTTAACAAATATTTATTCCAGGCTTGCACATGCCAAAGGCCTTTGTAAATGCTTTTTAACAACAACAAAACCTATAGGAAAGCCTTAAGGAGTAGGGACTACCAAAAGCTGAATTTTATAAATGAAACATCCAGGCCACCAGCAAGCTAAGTAGGCTGCACATTGCCTTACCACTTGTCCGTACTTTAAAAGGATTTCAGCAAGAAATGGAGACCAAAGTGAGGGTCCTTGCAGACGATGCCTACCCACAAAAGCCAAGGATGCCTGCCAGGGTCTGGTTTGGGAAACTCAGGATGGTTATAATGTTAAGAAAAGTTTAGATAGGAAAGTAAGAATAGTGCAAGTATGATGCATTTCTAGAGAAAACATGTACCAACCTCATGTAAGTCAGCACTGGATACTTTTGATAAAAGTCAGAGTTAGAAATGTAGATTGGAGGAAGAGGGGAAAAGGAAGGGAGGGAAGATGAAGGAGATAAAGGAAAAGAAAGAAGGAAAGAAAGAAAGAAAGAAGGAAGGAAGGAAGGAAGGAAGGAAGGAAGGAAGGAAGGAAGGAAGGAAGGAAGGAAGAAGTGTTGGTATGTGCATATAACCACTCCCCAAAATTATTGTAAGCTGCATGAACAGCAAACATGTACTAATAAAATAAAAATTAAAAAGATCTTTGATAAATAGAAAGTATTCAGCCATTTCAAAGAAGAATATGAAAAAGAAGGAAGAGGAGAAGGAAAAGAACAAGAGAGAGGAAGAAGAAGAAATATAGATTGGACACATCAATATCCACCTTCTTTGGTCAAAAATCCAGATCAAAACAATTTGAGGCTGCTTTGGAAGACATGTGGAAGTGGTGAACCATGAGTGCTAAAATTCCACATCCGAGAAGTGAGTAAAGGAAGAAAAAGTTACAATAAACAAAAGAATTGTGTATATATAGCTAAGATAATTGTAATTTCTATTGGTTTATTGAAAGGTACAGTTAATGCTTAATTGTTTGATCCATCTTACATGCCTACATCTGGTTATCTGAGTAACCACTTTGAAGACAATCATATGTGATATAACAACCATTGTTAATTTCCTATCACCTTGTTTTGAAATTCTGTATCATCTTTATTGTTTTTATGTTGATTTGTTTATGTCTTTGTTATTTTGTTTTTGTTCTTTTCTCTGTATAATAAAATTTTAAAAGAATTGGCAAAGTGATAGAATAAAGAAAAATAAAGTTAGGAAGAGAAATAGTAAAACTTGTAAAAAACATACTATAAATAATGATTACAGTGCTAATAGGCTTACAATGTGAAAGTCTATAGCATCCTTGGGAGTAAAGGGCACATTTGCAAATGGCAAGAAAGAATTAATGCTGTGAGAATATAAGGGGAAGATAAAAAGTGGTGCTTGGGTTACAGATTAAAATACTAAAGAAGTGCCATATTTTAAGCACACTAATACATATGTAATGGCTTGAAAGCAGAGGTAAAGCCACGCACGATGATGTGTACCTCCAGTTCCCGCACTCTGAGAACCTGAGGCAGAAGAATCACAAGTTCAAAACCATCCTGAGCAATGTAACAATTTAGTGAGATCCTGAGACTATAATGTTAAGTAAAATAAGTCAGACACAGAAAGTGAAATGTTGCATAGCTTTTCTTATATGAGAAATCAAAAATAAAAATGAACATTTAAAATTAGGGAAAGATGGTATGAAAGAATCAGACCTTTTAAAGACAGGGAAAGCTAAAAGGACTTTCTACGTAAAGAGATTGTAAGTGACCGAGATATGTTGTTTACATTTACCAACTTGCCCAAGGAAACATACTGTACACATGCTCTCATAAAAAACTTACTCAAAGGTGAACTACTATATTTGTCAGACATGGATATTTAGCACATATTTCTAGAAAATATTTCTTTAAAAATTTTTTAAAGAAAATTGGAAACATTGAGTACCAATGCTTGAATTCTATACACAAATATGAAGTTCTTTTAATGAAATTTTGGATGCTTCTTCTGGATGAGCTTTAACTGCTCTGTTTCAGCCTTCATGTTTATGTCTCTCCTCCTCATTAACAGCTCATTAATCATGTGCTCCATTTACAGCCACTCAAAACTCTCAACTAAGCTATTAAAATAAGTGTAGAATGGCAATTAAATGAATAACTAAAACCAATATATTTTGAAATTTATAGATGTGAAGTGACTTTGCACTTTCTTGAGATTCAACTATGTAATTACAAGTATATCACTTTGAAACATTTTTATGAAAAATGTTTTATGATACAGATTTTATTCTAATGTTAAATCTAAACTGACAAATAATACATTATTCTTGCTACAAATAGAAAAATGGTTTAAATAAGAAACATCAATAAAAGGGTAAATTATAATTATAATTTATAACACACTATTATAACACACTTGGCCTCAAGGAAGTTAAAGTTTACATGGTTAGAATCCAGTTGTGTCAAAAAACCAAAACTTACAATGGTAATAAAATGACTCATTTATAGTCTGTTTTTAATGGGAGATTTAAGCTTTCATGATAGGTGTTAGGATATATGCAATTATGGAAAAAACTAAGAAATAACAAAAACTAGAATTTGAAGTTCTTTTGTATACATCTTGAATGGTATCTATGTATCATTTCTATATAGATCTTTTCTGGATTTCTCAAGGCTGTCTTATTTCCCATAATTTCTCTTCTTCAAAGAGAAATTACATTTGTTCTGCCTTTTTCTCAAGTTGCATATTGAGTGGATAGGTGGTACCAATACCAAGATGGATACATTAACACAATTTAAGGGCTGACATGAAGAAATGTCCAAAAACTTTCATTTTCAAAATAGAGGCATAACAATTATCCTCAGTAAAATTTCAGGAAGAAGGGTAAATAGAAAATATTAATCTCAGCTGAGAATATATGGTTGGAGCATAAAGTTTAAGTTCCTGGTAAGAGAACTATCCATCAGTGAGATAAAGTAATAGTCTCATGCTACCTGTTTCATACAGCAAAGAAATTGCAAAGCTATATCACAAAATGGTTTGGTTCCAAGCCTGTTTGTCTTTAACACACTCTAAGTGCAGACCTGTTTTTCACATCTTCAAGGGACTGAGTGAATGGCAAATGCTTTCAGCTCAATGTAACTGAACAGATATATTAGTTCACAGGAGACTATATTTAAAGATGCTTTTATTAGTCTCTGGGAAATGTCTGAAACATTTTCACTGAAGTTACACCCTTAAATGGATAAAAATAAGAATGAACATTGGCAGAATAACCTATGATGAACACAGCTTACCTATGAGCTATGGATTTTCAAGACAAATTTCTAAATATAATAGTCAAATAGAGTGTACTTTCTTAGCATCCGTTTCCCTGTTCCCTAACAGTACAGCTGACTTTCCATGTCAAATTGGCAATATGTGTTTTAAATGTTTATGATTAAAAAATAAAGATATTCACAAACATACATGTAAAGGAATGTGCACTACTTCAGAATTCATATTAACTATATAAAACATGATGTACTTATAAATTTGTCTCTAAAACAGAAGCATTTGTAAACTTGGAAATTAGACAGAAAGTTTTTAAATAATCAGTGCTCTGCAAGGATCTCCAGACACAGAGTCTGCCAAGAATTCTATACACTCTTCAGCAGCTCACCATGCTTATAAACATTTGCAAGCTGATGGCCACCACTTTGAACACCTCTTGTAATTGTAGAGGCCAAAGGTAACTTGTATTAATCTTATGATGTCTCAATAAATTTAGTATTAAATTATGTACACAAGTTTTTCTTTTCCAGAATTGTGTAGAAAATATTAGTGAACCTGTATATGTAGTTCATCTTGGAATTTATACAATAAAAAACAGATTAAAATGATGCAAATTTTGTTTGATTTTAGCTGCCTTCTTCTCAGAACATGTGTCAGTTTAGGAAGTCTGAAGATAAAATGGATAAATAATTCTAACCAGATCTATGAGATTTAAGATATGGAAGTTCAATATTATCTTTTGTTGGTTTTACTGTATGTCAAAATCTCCTCATTCTCACCACCAGTTCTGCTCTTCCTGAGACAAAATAAGATGAAAATAGACCTTTTATTGTAATAGAAAGTGGGGACAGGATTAAAGGGAGCAGATTTCCTTCACAAAGTTTGTTTGTTTTTCCAGAAAAAGGATTATTCTTCTTTCAGACAGATTGTGGTGTAAAGAATTTGAAAAACATCTCTCTCACTCTCTCTCTCCCCCCAGCCAAAGAAAAGCCCCATGCCTCCAACTAATTGCAGTTGGCAGTTGAAGTGGAAGAACGTTTAAGGTTTAAGGATTGTTAGGGTTGCATCAGGACAACGTCTTTCCAGACAAATTACGAAGAAAACATTGTTGGAAGAATGAGGTGTTGTCCGCCCCCTTTGTAATGCTTTACTGCTTCCCGCGGAACCACCTCTGTCTGTTTTTCCCCACCCTGTCTTCCCAGCTCCCTTCCCCGTGGGGTTCTCGCTCACCCCCACCCCCGCCGACAGATTGTTGCACAGTACAGTGTGAGTGAGGAGATGGACTCCACGAATTGCTTTGCGCACAATCCACCCTTTCTCTCTCCTCCCTCCTCTCCAGCCTCTCGATCCCGAACAGCCCTGTCTCCTCCCCTCCCAGCAGCGTGGGGTTGGAAATGTGCCTCTGTGAGCTACTGGGGTGGGAGGGGGCTACAAGCTGAGGGTCAGGTCGGATGCTCAGCCCCCCTTCCGCCGGACGCTCCTCTCTGGGTCCGCCAGTCTTGGTCTCTGTAAGAAGTCGCTGGAGCCGTGGCCGTGTCGAGCGGAAGCGGCTGAGGCGCGTGAAGCCCGAAAAGTCCCGATCCTCTGTTACCGCACACCGTGGTGCCCAGCAGGCCGTCAGCATGGACAGCGGCGCCGTGCCTGGGAACGCCAGCAACTGCACTGATCCCTTTGCGCAATCCAGTTGCTCCGCAGCACCTAGCCCCGGGTCCTGGACCAACTTATCCCACTTAGATGGCAATCTGTCCGACCCATGCAGTCCGAACCGCACCGAGCTGGGCGGGAGCGACGGCCTGTGCCCTCCGACCGGCAGCCCCTCCATGATCACGGCTATCGCCATCATGGCCCTCTACTCCATCGTGTGTGTGGTGGGGCTCTTTGGAAACTTCCTGGTCATGTATGTGATCGTCAGGTAAGGACAGACGGCGCCAAGAGTTCAGCAGCTAAACAGGGTGACCAAGGGCCACCGTGCCGAAAAGTAGGAGGAAGGAGGGTGAGAGGGAGATGTAAGGGCAGGCGGATGATAGTGGATAGATTATTGTTTATGCTTGAAAAACTACTTTTCCGTTTTCTTCTCCTTTGATAAAGAAAGAATCTAAAATTCCAAATACAAGTAAGTTTCTTCAGTAAAAGCCATAAAGGTCTGGAAGCGAGGGGGAGGTGTATCTTAGAGCTGTCCCTCATACTGAGCCAAGAAAGCTCTTGGTATCCTGCTGCAGTGTCCTACACTTTGTCTCTGCATGAGCTATGGAACAATAAGTTGTGGATGGAGCGGGTAGCTATTTTCCCCTCACTGAGGGTCCAGCTCTTCTCTCTGGAGAGATGAGCCTTGTAACTTTCCTCCACATGGCAGTTTAGGCTGTACTGCAGCCCCACCCCTTCTCTTCCCTTCACATAGCAACCTCTACTCTACTCCTCCTTCCTCCTGAGGCCACACTAACCAAAGAGAGTTTACCTGGCACCCTCCTTAGCAGTGTTACTTTGCTGTAGCAAACGTGTTCCCTGTGTCTCCCAGAGCTGTTGGAGACATTCGTAGCTGCAGATTTGGAGGGTCACACACTGCATCTGGAAAAGATATAGTGTTTCCGGGCTATTGCTGTGCTGTAATACCTTCAAAAGTTGGAATGAACTAGGAGTAACTAAAAGCAGCAGAATTTTGTATTAGAAGCTGTCCTATAGAAAGTTGTAACAGACACTGTGGGAGGAGAGAAGAGAGACAGAGACAGACCGTGACAGAGACAGAGGGACAGGAGAGAGAGAGGGAGAGAGAGGGAGACTTTATGAAAATTGCTTCAGAGGCTTTGGTCCACTTCCTGTTTACTCAGATGTCCCAGATGTATTTGGCCAAGCGTGTGCACGCTCTCAGTTCTGCAATTAAAATTCATTGTGACATCGATTGATGTATCCAAATACTATATGTGAATGTGGAGTGCTATATATTCACTTCTATAAAGGAGGTAAATACTTTAGTCCTTTGAAATGGCTCTTAATTTGAGTTTTTCTTCTCACTAGGGTTATATGTACACTGAACGTGGCATTTTCATATTTAGTTACAATATTTGCTTCCTCTCTTCAGCAAGTATCAGTTTTTGATGTAGCTTTTGAACAATTTAACAGTCATCCCCGATTATGATTTTATTAGAAAAGTGCTGCAAATTTCTCATAATCGATTCTTGTTGCTTTTACGTCTGGTTTCTTTCATTAATGATTGTTAAAGAGTAAAGTTAATTTCTCTGATCTTTCCGTGAAGACTAGGATCAGTAGCGTCTCTAAGAAAAGAGCGCCATCTATTGTGAGGAAGGGTAACAACAGAGGGAAAAACGAAGTAAATCAATGAAAGAATTGATATTTGAAAACATTCACTTTCTGTAATTCAAAACAAAGATTCATTTTACAGATAAAAATCAAATCTCATTATGTATCTATGACAATAAAAAACATAATTAAGAGGGCTGCCTTATAAAGGAAAAAAATATCTCATCTTTCCCAAAAGAAAAAATTTGTAGAGAATCACAAACCGATAGAACTAGAAGAAACTAGACATTATTGGATGAGTGAGACGAATCATAGAAAATATAAATCATTTGTCTTAGAACAGATAGTTCGTTAGTTCAGTGTGACTGAATCTCTCTTATTTTTTGTTTATTAAAGCGGTAAATCATGAATAAGCTGATTCAACTGTAAGACTGACACTGTGGATTTAGTTTGCAGTAATAATGTGGGAATGAAAAGTTACCCTAAAATTTATACATAGTATCCCGCATTTTAAAGGCACAGAAAAATCCACAGCCTCTAGAAATCCTGCTTTCTGAAACTATTTTGTATTCCTTTCATTACTTCTCTTTAGCATTATCTTTCCTCATTTCTCTCCCCTTCTATTTCTGCTTTTCTATGAAGACAGAGCCAGTACAGCAGCAACCAGCAGAAAAGCAGCAGCCTGGTCTTGTCTCCAGGTTTAAGAGGCTATTGGTTGGATAAATTTGTTTTAAAGGCCTTATCTCCCACCCACTGAAGCATGGTGACATCACATCTCACTGAGAACATGACATTATGCTTCATTGTCTGCACAGAAAGTTCTGACAAAGTGCAGTACTATTTGAAAGGTCAACACAACATCCACTCATGCAAGTGAGCTGGTTAGTTCCAAGGTTGGAGAACCCTCTAGGAATGTGATTGTGAAAGAGAAAAACAGAAAGTTGAGTGACAGGTGAAGTGATGGGGGTATGCCTGAGGGTTGCACAAACCATGTCTGTGCAGCTGGGGATATATAACTGGCAGTCTCCGCGCTGGAGTGATTTACCTACAAAATAACCAGCTCAGGAACATTATTGCCCTGGTAAGAAAATGGCATTAGGCTGTCTATTAAATGATAGAAGAGCAACTCTTACTTTCTGGCGCTGTTTAAAACTCAACAAATACATTGAATGGCCAAGCAATTACAGTTTTCTGGCCAGATGAATGTAGTATTTATTAAAATGTCTTAGGAGACTGAGGGACTATTGGAGCTCAGATGACTGTGGCAATGACAAAATTAACTGGTACCACAGATGCCATTTTCAATGCTTCTCTGCTCTTTACCTCCTAACGCCATCATCATACCTTCATCAACACTATTAAATAACACAGCCTCATTGAGATTCCAACACAGGGCTCATCTAAGGAATACAAGGAAGGAAAAGAGATACTGCCCTCATGATGTAAAGACTGAAAATCCAAATACTGAACCATGGAAATGTTGTAAGCATCCATCTCTAGCAAATAATTTTCTTATAAAGGAAAGAAAGTTTTCAGGGTCATAATATTATAAAAATCACCACAAAGGCTTGGGAAAATATAACTATAAACATATTGCAAAAGGGTAGTGATTATTTAAAAATGGGATGACAACATATTATTGTCTAGTCTTAAAAACTAAAAACCAAAATAATGCACGAAGCTTTGATGTCTGACTAACTAAAAATATTTGGCCAATATGTAGAATGAATCATAACTGTAAGAACTAATAGAATACAAAATGTGTTCATCTTAGGAGATTTCTTTGTCCCTCGAAATTTATTTACATAGCTAATAATAGTTTATGTTCAGAAACTGTTGAAAAGTGGAGAGCTCGAAACTTTCAGATTCCTGTGGGTTGTATAAAGCACTGTTCTAGCAAAGCTGCAGTCAAATGTCACAGGAGGGCGGGGTGTGCCTTGCAGGGAGAGCGCTTGTGCAGCTTTTGTAAGGGCCCAGGTCTGGAAGAAAAGAGTGCCAAACGGTGTATCTTCACTTTCAAGATGATTTCTAATCTGACTGAATTCTCAGCGTGACTAAGTACCAGAAAAAAAGTATTAAAGATATGTATAATGTTGCTATTTTTCTTTCCTAAAAAATATTTCTGATTTTAGTAAAAACTTTACATTTATATTTGCTCCATATTCCAAATATTTTTCGCGAGCTTAAATTATAAAATAATTGTGAATGACTGGGACAGAAGTGTAAGGTTTGGACTTGATCAAGTTTTACACAGATCACAACATAGCAATTATAATCTAAAGATTATATGTATGTATGTGTGTGTATATGTTTACAGATAAATGTATATTTGAGTTCATTTACAAATATAGACATAGGGTCGAGGATATAGCTCAGTGGCATAAGTACCAGCCTGGCAAGTGCAAGGTCCTGAGTTCGATCACTGGTACCAAAAAAAAAAAAAAAAGACATATTGCTACTTATGGCCACTATTAATGTTAATAAAATAAAAAGATAATATGTTATTTATAAAAGTAATATGAAAGATGTTTACTTTCATGTTTTAAAGCCAAAAAATTCTAATTAGAGGATGGATTTTAAAGGGAAAAACTCCCAAATAATATTTTGTCCTTAACATAATGGCTTACATCAAAATATACCAGCTTAACTCCACATATTTTGTTTAGCAATGGACACCTTCTGACATCTATTACACTTTAAACTTTATTATTTCCCAAGAAGATGCTAGTGCCAGAGGGAACCCCTCTTTTTATGAATCTCCTAAAAACACTGAACAGCTTTTACTTTTCTGGGCTAGAAGCTGTGACTGTCACCTGCATGCACTTATTACTGAGTCTCTTAAACTCTACTCTTTCTCTTTTTTCCTTGAAAACATGGACTAGCTCATATTTTATGAAATATTTCCAAATAAATGAAAGTCTCATTGTACAATAACTTCCTTCTACTAAAAATTATGCTTTTTGGAGGTGAGGAGCTAGCTCAGTGGTAAATGCACAGGGGCCTAGGTTAAATCACTGGCCCACAAAATTATGTAATATAATTTTAATAATGTATACATATAGTTATTACTTATATTTTCAAATGTATACATGTACATATTGTACACAAATGAATATATCTGAAAGAGTTGAAATCTCTGATCCCATTACCCTCCCTCCCTTTGATACTACCATTATCATGAGTTTGATGGTAATTATTTAGAAACATATTTTAAAATTTCTACTCTATGTGCATTGCCACAAAGTGTCTTTTTTCCATGTTCTTCTAATTTCTTATAATTAATATCACAGTGTATGTTAAAATTAATAAACATAACCACAATTTACCATAAATTATTCCAGTTCCATCAGGGCAGTGATAGAAACTAGGTGTCAAACCAGACAAACATAAAGATAAACAAATGAGCAAACATTCTTGTTACTCTTTCCTCAAAACTCTTATCTGATATAAGAAAAAAAGGTTTCAAAGGTTCAACTGATTAGGTTTTGTAGACTTTGTAGGTTTTGTTCTCTTTTTCATTCATGTGTTCACTCGGTAAAAACGGATGTCTAGGGCATTTTTGCAGGGATAACAGAAGCCTCAACTGGCTGACACAGATTTTCTGCAGATTTTTCACACATGGCGAGATCCTACACCCTAGGTCACAGATAGCTATCGTCTCAATATGACTTTATAGGACAAAACGGCAAAAGAGCTTCCAGGACTTCTTTCCTAAAAGTACTATTCCTAAGCATGAGAGTTCTACCCGTACAAGCTTATTACCTCCCGAAGCAACTACTTTCAAATACAATTACTTGTGACTCTAGTTTTAATGTTTATATTTTGAGGGGACATATTCTGTCCAGAGTACCAGCTCTCGTAGAGTGATTACAATAGTAGCCTTTCATATATAGTAAGAAACACTGTTATAGTTTCATGTTTGAATACATTCAACCAACACGATCCATTCCAATAAATTTTGCATTTATCTTATCTGCAGTGCTTTTTCTGTCTGCATTAACCCTATCATATCTTTACTTATTTTCTATCAAAATTCTTATCCATCAAGTTCCAACATAACTCCATTCGTCATGAAACTTTCTTGTGCTTAGGGACACTAAACAGCACTTTTTACACTATGCAAAAGTACAGAGAATGCATTTGAAACAGTGAAATCACAGGGAAAAATGGGAAATTAAAAGCTTGGCAAAAATACACTGCAGAAAGGGACTCCTTCACAGTACGAGGTGGAAGCAGAAGACAGAGCATCACCTGGTTTGGCTTCCCCTGGGAACATTCACAGAAAGCATTTCAAAAATTTTAGGGCTCTCAATCAAAACATTTGAATGAATGCAAAATTCCTTAAGTATCATTTTGAAATTACAAATAATTTTAGTCAAGTGTCAAATTCAGAACTCTCATTATAAGAGGGTTGAATGTATAGACAGCAGTAAACGGGGAAATATTTCTCTGTATCCACAGAGTGGTCCCCAAACCCCTGTGAATAACAAAATTCTCAAATGTTCAAATTCATTGCATGAAATGGTATTGTATTTACATATAATTTACATATTTCCTCCTGTATCTATTAAATCATCTCTAGATTATTACATATTCAATATAATATAAATGCCATGTATTGGTTATGCTACATTATTTAGGGAATAATAGCAAGAAAAAGTCTGCATATCTTCTGTACAGATATACTTTTTAATTATTGTTTTATAAGTTTATAATTTATTTTCAAACTGCAAATATTCAATTGATTTTTTGAAAGTCTCGACTGGTACACTTTATATGTAGGTAACTTCACACTCATCATAGAGAATGTGCATGGTGCATCTTCTTTTTTCCCATTTTCCTACCCTCACATCAACTCCTCTCCCCTCCTTATTTACAAAAGTTTTGTCTCCATTTTCTCCTTCTTTCCTTTTTCTTTTCCCTCCCTTCCTTTCCCTCTACCCCCTACCTACTTCCTCTTCCCACTCGAGGGTTTTCTTCCTCTTTTTTTTTTAACAAACACACATTTACAAAATAACACAAGAACAATACAAGCAATACTGAAATTCAGCCAAGGTGATAGGAAATTACCAATGGCTGTTGTATTAAATATTGATGTCTTCAAAATGGTTACTCAGCTAGACAAATATACACAAGATTGATCAAATAATTAATCATTAACTGCTCCTTTCAATAAAGTGATAGAAGTCAATAGCACAACTGTCACGGTCGCCTTACTGTGACAAAGGGGCCAAACATTTCACTAGAAGCCTCTTTAATAAGTGATGTGGAGAAACTGGCTTTACACTTGCTGGAGACTAATGTCTCTCACCATGCACTAAACTAAAATAAAAATAAATTAACTATCTAAATATTAAAACAGAAAAACTAAGTCTACTGGGAGAGAGAATAGGCAAAACTCTTGAAAACATAGGTGTAGGCAAAGATTTTATGAGGAAACCCCAACTGCACAGCAAAGAACAAACAAGAGGGATCTCATCTTGCTAAAAAGTTTTTAACCAAAAGAAATCATCAAAAGAATGAAGAGGCAACCCACAGAGTGGGAAAAATTTCTTTGCCAGTTATTCCTCAGGCAAAGGACTAATATCTAGAATATATAAAGAACTTTTAAAAAATCATATCCCCCAAGTTCAAAGACTGAATCCAAAACTGGATATCTAAATGGAATAGACACTTCTAAGATTAAGAAGTAGAAATGTCAAATAAATATATGAAAAAATGTTCAACATCACTGGTCATTTCAGAGATGCAAGTTAAAATAAAGCTAAGACTCCATCTTGCTCCAGATAGAATGGCTATTATCTAGAAGTCAACAAATAACCAAAGCTGGCGGGACTGTGGGTTAAAATGAACCCTTCTCCACTGTTGCTGGAAGTGTAGACTGGTGCAACCATTATGGAAAGCAGTGTGGAGATGCCTCAAAAAACTAAAACGACAGGTTCCACTTGATGCAACTATTCCCCTACTTAGTATCTTCCTGAAAGAATTAAAAACATAATACCACAGCGAAATAGATAGATATAATTTTGTTCCAAAGCGTTTTGGTACACAGTTTGTTTGATACATAGACATAGAATCCTTGGAAATGGAGGTCTGGCTTTATTTTAAAGGCACAACTAAAGAAAACCAAGAACAATATTTCATATTAAATATAGCCATAAGTCATACATGAAGATAAGGCTTACATTTTTCTTGTCATCTATTATAATGAAATAAAATAGTTTGAAAACAAAATGAATTCCCATATAATTCACTCATCAGTTCATCATCAAACATACCTAAGCACACCACACAAAATTAGAAAATGTAGAGGACATATTTTATTTTACATATTGAAGTCAATTTCTCAAAATGAGTTGTTTTCCTTATATTTCTACAGATAGAAGTTTAAATAAAACTGTGATTATGTAATGTTAGTATATGAATATCTGGATTATACTGTGCTCACAATTTCAGGTTCAGTTCAGTTTTCTTAAGTTTTATTCTCTTATTTTCAGTAAAGTTCTAAAACATACCAAGTGAAATTTTGCCTAATAAATAATAGTTCTATTACAGTTACACAATCACAATCACTTGACACTTACATTTAGTGAACTTTGAGACAATTTTAAGAGATAAAATCTTTATTCTGGGTTTTAGTAATATACTGAAAAGGGTTTTACCTACAACAAATGGCCCAGGTCAATCTGGAATACTGAAATCTATTTTATAACATAAATACTTTTGTTAATTTAAGTAATGTTTGGACTTAAATTTTTCCAAGATTCTTGCCACATTGTACTACTGTTTGGGGGCTGGAGATATAGCTCAGTGGAACAAGTGCCTACCTGTACTACTGCTTGATGTACATGTACCTCACATCCATTAGGTGAGGAGTGGTCACTTTTCTCCATCTTTCCTACAAAAGGTTAGACCATAAATATTTTAGGTGTTTGAAATCAGGTGATCTCTGGGAAAACAGCTCAACCTTAGCATTGTAGCTCAGAGGTAGCTATGGTAACAGGTAAATAAGTGGGCACAAGCATATTCCGATAAAAGTGTATAGGCCCAGAAATTTGCATTTCCACATAATTTGCACATCTCCAAATATTTTCTTTGTATTCCCTTTTTAGCCATTTAAGGATGTAAAAGCATTCTTAGCTGGCAAGCAATGAGGAAGAAATGATGAACTAGATTTGGCCCACACATCCCCATTTCTCAAATGCTGGTACTAAGCATACTAAATAAAATTTATAACACTGCACAGGTCATGAAATAAGAACATACTGCCTTCTTTGTTTTCAATTGCAGGTTTAATGGATAGAGACAAAGGACTTAGCTAAAACAATCACGTAACTACTTTCAGTGTATTTTACCCTCAGAGAATGACCCTAAATACGATGTTAATAGAAACCAACATAGTTGCCACAGACTAATAAATATTACCACTTTTCTGGAGCTGCCTTGAATGATGGTCCTAAAAGCAACCACACAGGACTTTCTCTGCATGTCTCCAGGCCCCCGTTTAGAGCCCACACTCTGTATTTGTCCACTTGACCAGTAATGCTCATCACCACTCTTAGAAAATACTTTTAAGAGAGTAGTTATGAAGAACTTTCCTCTTTCAATATGCTGTATGGTTATCTCAATTCTGTATAATTTTCTAGGCTTTCTCACATATTTTCTTCTTCAATCACTTGCAAGCTTTTAAAAGAAAAACTGGACTGTCATGTTAGAATTCATATTAACTTCTTGGCCAATATGCGATGTCCTCAAAGCCAGCTGTGTCCACATGCCAGTCTTGCTGCTCCCACCACATGTACCTCAATGGTGAACAGTGAATGATAACCTCATTTTGCTTAGTCTCTTTTTAAAACTCCATTTCATACTCCAACATTCATTGCTCAGGAGGTTTTATTTTATTTCCTTCCTGACTTACGTAACTTGCTCAGCTTTTAAACATTTGTCTTCTGTAGTCCTTAAAGTTTGCTTTGAAAAGTGTCTTGCTCAGATTAGAAGATACAGACACAACCACAAACACATTCAGCCATCTTATCTTTGACAAAGAGGCCAAACATGTTCACTAGAAGAAAGACAGCCTCTTTAATAAATGGTGCTGGGAAAACTGGCCTTCCACATGCCAAAGACTAAAACTGGACCCATGTCAATCATTATGCACTAAATTAAAGCCAAATGGACAAAGATGTAAATATTAAAACAGGAACACTGAATCTCCTGGGTGATAAAGTAGATAGAAATCTTGAAGACATAAGGGGTAGGCAGAAAGTTCGTGAATAAAAACCAAACTGCAATGGAAATATTCCAAAGAATCAACAACTGCAATCTCATCCTATTAAAAAGCTTTTTCACTTCAAAGGAAATCATCAACAAAGTGAAAAGACAACCCACAGAGTGGGAAAAAATTCTAGCCAATTGTCCCTCTGATGAAGGACTTCTATCTAGAGTGTGTAAAGAATTGAAAAAAGACCCCCCAAAATTTAAAGAACCAATCTAAAAATGGGCATCTGAGATGAATACACACTTCTTAGATGAAGAAATACAAACCTCAAATCAGTACATGAAAAAATATTCAACAACATTGGTCATTCAAGAGAGGCAAATTAAAACAACACTGAGATTCCATCTCACCCCAAAAAGAATGACCATCATCAAGAAATCAACTAATAACAAATGCTGGTGGAGTTGTGGGGAAAAAGGAAACTTTCCCCACTGTTGGTGGGAGTGTAGAGTGGTGCAACTACTGTGGAAATCAGTGTGGAGATTCTTTAAAAATCTAACACTGGAAGTCCAATTTGATCCAACTTCCCCTTCTGGGTATCTTCCCAGAAGAATTAAAATCATTGCACCACAGTGATATATGTTCATCTATGTTCATGGTAGCACAATTCGTTATAGCTAAATCTTAGAAACAGCCCAAATGCCCACCAACCAAGGAATGGATAAAAAAAGATACGGTATTTTTAGACAGTGGAGTAGTACTTAGTTATAAAGAAGAATAAACTTGAGACTTTTATGAGTAAATGGGTGCAACTTGAGATCATAATCATAATTGAAATAAATCAGTCTCATATGTGTAAATATATTGTATTCCTACTGTAAGGGATTGAAAGAGTAAATAAGATGCTGTTCTTGTTATTTGTTATTTTTTATTCTCTTTAAAATAAAAAAATGAAATGTACAATAGATTTTGGAAAATGAGAAGAAACTGTTCAAAAGGAAAGAGAAACGGGGATGGGGAAAGGAGAAAAGGAAGGAAAAAGGAAATTATATTAGTTAAAATAGCTATCCAACTAATTTCTATTAGTTCACTGAAGAGAAAGTCTTTTGCTTATATGATTTGATCAGTCTTGCATGCCTATATCTTACAATCTGAGCAACTACTTTGAAGATGACAATGTGCAATATACTAACCACTGCTACTCACCTACTATATTGTTTTGAAATTTTGTATCCCTGCTTTTATTATTTCTTCCCTTTATAATAAAGAAAAGAAAATGTCACTCCTGTCTTTTAGCTCTCAGGCTGTCTAGGAGGGGAACAAGAGGGCACTAGGCTAAGGGAAGCTGCTCTGAGGATGTGTCAGTCCACAGCTTTCATCTCTCTCGCATGGGTCTCATGGATCCAAATTACGTAAGCTGTGCAAAAATGCAGGGCAGCTCTGAAACGTTGCATGAAAGGAAAGAATCTTGTTATTTGTTCCCAAATTGTCTTCCCTCCAGCTGGATTCACATTGCTCTCAGTATGTGAACATCTGCCAAGGGTCATTGCCTCCTCTAGGTCAGGATTATCATCCCTTATAACAATCCCTTTAATCCTTTTAGGGTCGTAGTTTCTACAAAGGTAAAGCACTGCTTTTGTCATTTCCGCCTCCTTCCTGCCAACTCTTCTCGTAATGCCAGGATCGTTCCAAAGCCGCCTTGTTGGTGAACGTGATGAAATGGGGAAACTCTAAGGATGAACAACTATAATTTATCTGATTCCCTATTGGTGCTTTTCATATTGTTGAATAATCCAGGGAGGACAGATGCCCAATTATTTTTTGAACAAAATGTCTATTTTTTTAAATTTAACTGTTTCACCGTGTGTGTGTGTGTGTGTGTGTGTGTGTGTGTTACCGGGGATTGTTTCCAGTTACATCCCAGTCCTTGTTCACTTTGTATTTTGAGACAGGGTCCCAATAAATTGCTAAGTTGCCCAGTACTAAAAAAATCACACTTTTAAATTGGTATTGCAGTTGAAAAGTGTAAAGCAGAATCTAAATCTAAGTGCAGACAGCAAGGGATGAAACTCCTATTTGCCAGTGGTATTATTCCAGTTAGGAAAAAAAACCCACTTACAGCAATGCCATTCTCTGAACTCTAGATTTGGAAATTTGAAACGTGTGGCACTGAAGACTGGTTCAGATGCTTGTTAAGTCTGATTCTCTAATCAAAATAAAATTGGTCAAGAGATGACTTTCTTCATGAAGGATTCATTAGGGGTGACTCAGTAAGTCCGTGTGTCTGTCCATCTCTAACACCTTCGTAATGGAATTCTCCCCAATTTATGAAGCGATGTCTACAAACTTCCCAAACCAGGGCAATGAGCTCTATAAATAAAACACACAGAGACTGTAATACCCTTGAGGCTTACAGTGCCCTCTGAGAACTAAAGCTCTTCCAAGTATACAGGCTGTGGGGAGCAAGAGATCAATGGAAGAGACGGCCTTCTTTCTTTTCAAACATATTCCCCTGAAACGCTGAGTTTGCTGCCAGCGAGAGGCTGAGCATTTTGTGGGGAAAGAATAAATGTCAGTTGAACAATGTTGCTAGTGTACAACCTGAACATCAGAACTGGAATGTGCTTGCCAAGAAGACAAGGGAAATTATTACCAACACAATGATTTCACACTTACTCAACTCTTTTCAGTTCTGGAAAAGAGAATCACACAGCTTGAATGATATTAAACACAACTTTATTTCTTATGACAATAGTGACTAACGACCACTAAAATAAGTGATCTTATTGAAAACAGGTGACACGAATTGAGATCCTTCAAAACAGCCTTTCCTTCCTATGACCAAAACCTTAGTTAACTTCTTTGCAAAATAACAGAGCATATGTCTAGGGACTAAAGATACTGCCTTCAAATCGTATAGGCCTTTAATTTTTTTTTTATGTTGAATAATTTGATTCTCTTAGAAATTTTTGTGACTATATTTAGGGAAGAAATTTAACACAAATGTTAAAGAAAATCAAGTGCATTGACCACATTTGCTGAGCACTAGCTGCATAAGGACCACTCTCTTATGACCACTCTCTCCACAGCAAAAGGCAGGTCAGCTACAGTGCTTCCCAAAGGTCCATCCTAAGGGGGACAGTTAAACTGTTTCATCAGTTAACAGATGACAAAAATAAGACTGTAAGAAGCCTTGTCTTCTCTCAGCCACACTGTCAGGAAAGACCCTTCTCAGGGTTTATTGTAGTTAATTGCCGTACTTCATCTTCCTGTATACCCAAACCCATCAATGGGATAACTCTTGGCTTAAGTCTCTGTTCCATTTCCTAAATTTTGTTAAAAATATGACTTCTGTGTTCGGGACAAAATAGAGAAAAATAAGTAGAAAAAGCCTCTGATTTTTTTTAATAAAAGAATGAAAGGGAATACTGTCAACAGCAATGTATGAATATTTTTCTCAAAATAACTATTATGAACATATTAAATTGGATTCAATAAAAGACTATTGAATACATGGTATTCATTCAAAATAAACTCAAGAATCATTCCTGTACATTCATTAACATGTCAGCTCATGGAAACAATGAGCAGCCTGTTTATGATCAGTGTGTCACACGATCACAGCAGAAGAAAGATCAAGCTGGAAGTCAGATGTGAAATTTCTGCTTTTTACCAGCTTCACAGAATTTAAAAGCTGAGAGCCATAAGGGAGAAATTGATAGTATCTTTCTAAAAAGGGTTAGTTGCTTAACAAAGGAGGAATGAGCCATATGTAAATAAATATACCACATTTGCACAAGGCACTGTACATAAGTCAGTGTAGCAAAGTATACTCAAAATGCACAAAATAAATCAATGATTATTTCCATAAAAGTATTATTTTATCAACAGCAAACCCCAAATAGTATTTGAATGAAAAAACTAACACTCCCTCTACACACCCAAGTTTTTAAGTACCTTTAAAATATATTTGATATAAATATACATGTCTTCTACTTTATTAAAAAATATTATAACCCTAATACAATGGCTGAGAAAGCATGTTTTGCTGGAGCCACATGCTTCACTGAACTATGTTTTGTTCACATAGTTCTTTGAAGGAAGATTGATAAACAAAGCGAAATGTTTATTAACATTCCAACTGAAATAAATGAAATCATGAAATTCAAAAAATCAAAATGTTTTTGGAAAGCTAATGAGTCAAAGAAATCTTCTGAAAAAAACTGAGTTTTCAGAACAGTCAGAAGTTAGGAGGTGTCCATTACCTTAACACGAAGCAACACGTAGTAAAAACATGCAATGGAAAGAAAAGTAATGCTTTTGTAAATATGAACTGTTAACCTGGGCCCATATTCTAAACACAGACATGAACAAAGCAGGACAAATAGCTTCCTCGTAATTTGTCTTGAGGAATGACTGTCTGTCTTATTAAATTTAAAACCCATTATTAGCATCATAATTAGCATCATCATTATCACTAACATTTATTGGAAGTCACTATCTGTCACACTCTGTACTAACAATGCTCAAAAAACTATTGTTTTAAAGATTTTCTTCCTTACACCAACAATTTAAGGAAAGTACTAGTATTTTCCAGTTTGTAGGTGTGTAAAAAGTGATTAAGAAAAGTTAAGAAACAATCACAAATCTTTCTAGCTAGTAAGTGAAAGAACTAATATTTTAGTCAAAGATATATATATACTGAAATCTGCTATATTCAATTTCATCAAGGAGTTATTTTCAAGGCAACTCCGGGGGCCCCTGGACCACCGCTTCTCCCCCTCATGTGGACGTCTTCTGTGCCGTCTTATTTCCAGCGTTTCCACACAGGCAACATGCTCACGACTTCTTCTTGTCTGATAGACTCTGCTTCGCAGAAGTCGGGATCAGTCTCCATTAAAGCCTCAATCTGGAGTGTTTTCTTCATATTAGGCTATGACATTTTAAATTGACCTCTTTTTCTTGGGTGTTTAACTAAATCCAGGCCTCAATTAGGCCTGTTTTATAAAATTTTATAAGGCAGAGCCTGCCTTTTGGCCAAGACAGATATAATCCGTTATTTGTAGAACTTCTGATCCCAAAAGTTCACTTGTGATCCAAACATCCTCTCGTACTCTCTCCCCACCAACGCTGTATTTTTCCCTGTGACCAGTGGGTGGAAATGATCTCTGGTAATACAGCGATCAGGAGACAGCCCGTGCCAAGACCAGTGCTGAGAGCCGTCATTCTGCTCAGGGTTTCCGGGTCTGTTGTTCAGCCAAGCACCCTGACAGTTTCATATTTCATTTATATCAATGATCTCTTTGTATATTCTTAGAAATAGGAAATTTCCAATTTGAAGACTATAAGCTCCTTAAGAACAAAGACTGTCTTTTTTTTTTTCTTTCATTCTTTCATCCAGAAGCCAACAGCTTAACAAATGGTCATGCCACCTACGGTAGTTGTGTACTACTGCTATCTGTGGGTTTACTGAAAGGAACTGTTACTGTGTAATTGTTTGATCAATTTTACATGCCTGTGTCTCGTTATATGTGCAGCCGTTTTGAAGATAACATTATGTAATGTAACAACCATTGCTAATATCCTGTCACCTTGTTTTGAAATTCCTGTATCATTTTTACTGTTCTCTTGGCTGTTTTGTTTAAGTATTTGCTTTTGTTATTTGAGGTTTTTTCTTTTCTCTTTAAAATGGAAAACAAAATGTATATGTATATACAAGGATAACTGGGATAGATGTCTGTGATTTATTGAAAGGAGCAGTTAGTGCTTAAAATTTTCTTTTTTCTGGATGAATTTTGCCCGCTTGAATCTGGTAATCAGAACGACTGAGCTGAAAACAATATGCAGTATCAATACTTTTACAGAGTTCTGCACTCCTTCAATTTTACTACATACTTTACACACCATCCTCAAATAAAATTGTTGCAGTTGCTCAATAAACTGAAAGCTCCTCTAAGGCAGGAGAAACGTGTCTCACTTGAGAAGCAGTGCCTACCCAAAATACAATTGAAGAAGATGTTACATAAATGTTTGCTGACTCAGCGTTGATGTTACGATTTCATGGTGAACAAGAGTAATTACAAAACTACAGAATTTATTAAAATTTCAAGCTCACCTACAATCCTTATGTCGTTTTATTTTGTACACAAAGTCCAATGCATGTTTTTATTGTTAACTAGGAGAAATTATGATATATATTACTAATCATGTATTGAGTATATAAAATATATCAAACTGCTCTCAGGGTTTTTTTCACCATGGTAATAGTAATTTTTATTTTATTTTTTACATAGTTCAATGTGCTTCATACTTTCAAAAATGAACATACAGCAGTGTAATGAAAAAACAATATTATGAAACTAAAGAGGGGTTTCAAAAATAGAAGTTGATCCTAAAAAACAGTAAGTCATTGCATTTGAGGTTTTTTCAGTAAGATATACATCACAGTCATTTTGTACTTTTCATATTTAGAATATGGTTACATACTTTTATTTGTAACTAAAAGCACTGTTAGTGCCAAACGAGTCTGTCATAAGTTGGAAGAAAATGCTGTATTGATTTAATATCATTTATTGCGCTGTAAGCCTAAAATTTCTGCCTTTAAATTCTAATGAGATTTGCCTTGCCAAATTACTACTTAATTCATGAATCATATTTTCTCCTAACAAATGCTATTCAATGCTCCACGGGAGAAGGAAAATACCTCCTAAAAAAATCTCTGTGCCTGAAAATACTTAGAAAAAAATCTCAACAAGCTGCTTTGTGTTTCCCAGAAAAATCCCAGGTCAGCATGTTAGTTCAGTCATAAAGAATTGCATAATTTTTGGATGGAAAGCAGTCATTATAGATTCATAATTTTATGTAAATCAAGCTCTGTAGGAACTAATTGCATGACCTTTACTGCTTTCAATTGGTCCTCCGAGATTATGGAACACTGCCATTGCAGGCGTTAAGCCATGCCAACACACTTAGATCAGCAGGTGCTACGGTGTATGAGGAGGGATTAGCATGGAATTCTCAACAGTTTTGACAAATAGAATTTTAAGTTAATTTTTATGGCTTCATGGCTCTTAATTATCTCTTTGCAAATAGCAGCAATTGTAAATTTTTATTTCAATTTCAGTTCCTTTGATTGCATATTCTGATATGTAATACATAATTCTTTGTATCATGCTTTGCTATTATAAAACACTGCACGTGTTTATAACACCACAGCTTGCATGCTTATGCACACACACGTGCACACATGTGCACACACACACACGCAAATAAAATAAATCTTCTTTATCTCTATATCTTGGCTATAGAGCAAAAAATAGCCAGATATTTCAGATGTATACTGTTAAACAGTTTTTGTCTTTGATAATTGTTCTAAACTTCAGTTCTCTTTTCTTTACCGTAGGGAGAGTAATCATAGTTGTCTTAGCTACTACTAGGGTTTCTGTGAATATCAATCTACACAAACATAAAAGCATTTTTAAACTTTAATATACTTCATAAAAACAATTGTCATATTAACGATCTAAGTTTCATGGTTCATGTATTGCAGCAGAGCAATGTAGCAATAAAAGGCGCACACATTGTAACAAATATTTATGAATTTCAATTCTACCTCTACTATTGGTATTGTTTCAGTCTGAGTCATTTTTATTGTAATAAAACACATACAACATAAAACACTATTTTAACAATTTTACTAGTAGGTGTTTGTGATGCAAAATACATTCACTGTGGAAAATTGGTACATACACGTACCTTAGTATACGCATGCACACCCTACCCAAACACTCCTACCTCCCTTTCCCTCCCTCATGGCTGTCTCCGCCACCCCCAGGCCCCACGCCCTTCTCCCCATCTGCAGATCCAATCATCTTCACAGGTCTACCTCCCTGTTTCCTAGCATGTCTTTTATTTGTGAATTGCTATATTTTAAAGAGAAGAGAAAAACAATAACAAAATAGCAACAACATAGGCAAAAACAAAACAACACATAAATGATAAAAATGATACAAGGTTTCAAAACAAACTGACCGGAATTAACAGTGGTTTTCAGATTACGTACTCTTATCTTCAACGAAGTTGCTCAGATGACCAGATGCAAGAATGCAAGACTGATCAAACCATTAAAGAGAATAAAAATAAAGACAAAAAAATCATTAGAAAATATACAGAGCTTCACTGAACAAGATGGTAGGGACTCATTAATGGTTGCTATATTGCATATTGTTGTCTTCAAATTGTTTAGTTGCTCAGATTACCAGCTATAAGAATGCAACATTGGTCAAAATTTTAAGAATTAAGTGTTCCTTTCAATAAGCCAATAGGCATCAGCAGTACAATTATCCCAACTATCCATATACATATACATTTTCCCTCCCTTCTTTTTTTTCTTTTTATCTTTTCCTCATCCCTTTGAGCAATTTCTTTCCCTTTCACAATATCTATTGTACTGTTTGGGTTTTATTTTCTCTTTCAGGTTCTGACATGAGGGAGAAAATCCGATATTGACACATGTGGGTCTGATTTATTTCACATACAAGTGTGGTCTCTAGTTGCATCCATTTACCTATAAAAGCCTTGAGTTTATCTTTCTTTATAGTTGAGTAATATTCCATTGTATAAAAATACCACATCCTTTTTATCCATTCCTCAGTTGATGGGCATTTAGGTTGTTTCCAAGATTTAGCAATGACAAATTGTGCTGCTATAAACATGGGTGCACATATATTGCTATGGTATGATGTTTTTAATTCTTAAAAGCACTGTGAAAATTAGTGTGGAGATTCCTCACAAAACTAGGATTAGAGGTCTCACTTAACACAGCTATCCCGTATTATTTACTTTCCTCTTTAAGTTCTCTTAATCTTGTGTTTCTCCTATTAGAGAAACTATAAATATTTACTCTTCTGGCCTGGTTTATTTTTCCTTAGCATTATGCTATAAAGGTACATCCATTTTCCTCCAAATGATTCAGTTTTGATTTCCTACAAATGATTACCCTTCTTTATGACTGAGTAGGGCTCATTGCACATATATATATATATATATATATATATATATGCAAAAGACAAATGGATAAAGAATACATGTATTATATTAAGAATACATATACTGAGTATATATGTTATTTATTCATTCACCTTTTCATCTTTTGATGGGCATATAGGTGCTGTGAACATAAGTATGCACGTATCACTGTGATACAAGTGTACAATTTAGTGGTCCTTACTGTATTAATATTATTGTGTAATCTCTTGCAGAAATCATTTCTTATTCCCAAAATGAAACTATATCTATCAAATTATAATTCCCCATTTTTCCACACATTAATCCATGGCAATCCCCTATAACTACGACTTTAACTCATCTAAGCACCTCCTATAAGTGGAACGGCACAGTATTAACTGGGCAGTGACTGGTTTACTTCTTTTGGATGATGTCATCAAGGTACATCAGTGATGCAGCATGTGTCAGAATTTCAGTTTCCTGGGGTGTGTAACCAGAAATCATACTTCTGGATCATATGGTAATTCTATTATTTTTTTTTTGAGGAACTTACTGAAGTTCTGTTTTGCATTATCACCAAAAGTGACAAAGGCGTCTATTACCCACACATTCTCACCAGTACTTGCTCTTTCCCGTGTACTGAACACGAGGTGATGTTTCATTGTAATATTGAGTTGCATTTCACAAACTACTAGTGATGTTGAGTACTTTTCCATATGCTCACTGGGTATTCATATTTCTTCTTTGGAGAAAGTATTTAAATATTCTATCTTTAAAAGTCTGTATTTAAAATTGTTCGTGTTGTGTTACAGAGTTCTGGTGTTCTCTCCCTGCCCCATTATCAAACATATCATTTGCAAATATTTTCTTCCATTCTGTAAACTGTGTTTATGCTACTTTGACAAGGCCCTTTGATTTTTATGAAGTCAAGTTTTGTTCCACTTATGCTTTACAGTCATTGGCTTTGATATGATATGCAAGAAATATTTGTCAAATCCAATCTTGTGAAATTTTTCCCTATGTTTTATCCTATGAGTTTCTTAGTTTGGGCTCTTCTAGTTAGGTCTTTGTGACATTTTGAATTAGTTTCTGCATTTCACGTTAAATAAGGGCATAACTATTTTTTTACATATAGGTATCTAGTTTTCGTAGTACTATTTGTTTAAAAATACTGTTCTTTCCCCAATGAATGGTTTTGGCACTGTTGTTGAAAGTCACCTGGCCAGATAGCAAAAGCTTACTGTTGTTATCTCTATTCTACCGCATTACTCTGTACATCTATATTCACACTACTCCCACTCTGTATTCACGGCCATCACTTTGAAATCAGGGTTAAAACAGGAAGTATGAGTCCTCCAGTGTTGCTCTTTCTCAAGAATCTTTAAACTATCCCAGGAACATCAAGATTCCATATAAAGTTTAAAATGAATGTGTTCATTTCGGTAAAAACGTTTTTGAGTTTTGGATAAAGACTGCATTGAATCCTTAGATGACTTCAGGTAGTACTGACAATTTCACAATATTACATCTCCTACCCATGAACACGGGCTGTCTTTTCATTTATGTATGCCTTCTTTAATTTCCTTCAGCAATGTTTTAAACTTTTAATCATACATGCCTTATACATTCTTACCTAATTTCTAAGTTTTATTCTATTTTTATGCTATTTTCAATGAAATGGATTTCCTATTTTCCTTTTCAGATTGTGCATTGTTAAAGGAAATTAGCTAATTTTATGTGTTGATTTTGTAACCTGCTAATTTCCTGAAATGTTTTATTTGTTCCAACAGGTTTCTGCAGAATTTTTAGTTTTCTACATATGACATCATATCATCAAGCAAAACCATTGTATTTCTTTATTTCCAATTAGATACATTTAATACCTTCATTCTACCCATTTCATCGGGCTAGTACTTTCCATATGATATTGAATAGAAACGGGAAAAGCAGGTGTCCTTGCTTTACTCCTGATTTTAGGAGAAAACTTTTCACAACTTCAGCATTGAATGTGAGGTTTACTGAGGGTTTTTCATACAGAGCTTTTATATTTTGAAGTGGTTTCCTTCTATTCTCACTGTACTAAGTGTTTTTATAATGAAAGTATGTTGAGTTTCACCAAGGGTATTTTCTGTACCAAATGAGACTATCACTTTTTCCCTTTTATTCTATTAAAATGGTGTGTTATGATGATCAATTTTCATATATTGAACCACTTTTGAATTCCAGAAATAAATCCCACTTGACAATGATATGTTAGAGAATTCATTTTGATCATATATTATTGAGGACTCTTATATAAATTTTCACAAAGAATATTGGTTATAGTTTTCTTATAATATCCTGGCCTGGTTTTGGGGTCAGGACATCACAGAGTGAATCCTTCCTTTTCAACATCCTAGAAATCTGTGTAAAGTGTGGATGTGAAGTCTTTAGATGGTACAATTTGCCAGTGGACATAACAATTTCAGGCTTGTTCTTCATTGGAAAGTTTTTCTTACAGATTTAATTTCTCAGTTGTAGATCTATTAAGAATTTCTATTCATTTATGATAATAAGTTTCTCTAACACATTATTTTCTTGAATCATATAGAAAACAAAATGTGGAGTTGCAAATCAAAGTTTCAGTAAGTTTTGTATTAATAAAATTTTGATATACCAGTGTTGTAGCTTAGCTCAGAGTTAGATATTCTATTTCCATATTGATATTCCCATTTTGTTCATACAATGTTTCCATGAATTTCACAGCATGTTCCTTTAGTGCTTTGAAAAAATGTTAAGACAAGGTTTTTCCCCTTTCTCTAGTAGTTCTGGTTTCTCTGAATAACAATTTCTGCTGGCTTGTTTTTCTTTAGGACATACTTTCCTGTTCTAGTGTATGTCTCCTGGTCATTTTGTTTAAAATAAATCTGGCTTGAATGCACTAATACGGTAACTCTGGAAATTAGATTCTTCCCTTTCTTTGAGATTTGTTTTATTATGTTTCATTTCATTTCATTTTCTTTGGGTTTTGTATTAAAGGTTGTCTCTGTACCAAGGATTATCCATAAATTTAAACTTAAGGTCTTTTCAGGCTTTTCTGAGTTGGTACCTTTACCTGGGTGTGTGTAGTGACTGTTATTTTCTTTGTATATGCAATTGCTTTTGAGTCCGCTAATCTCCCAAAAGGGAAGTAAAATATTAAAACGAGTAAAGTTCAGCGAGTGACTCTGGCCTTAGAATGCCTGAAAGTTGCTTCACCCGTGAAGGGATATGCAACACTGGAGGGCAGTGCTGCTGCTTGCCTCTTCTGCACCTCTGCAACAGGAGGAGAATTCAGCAAAGAGAACATGCATCACGAAATTTGTAAAGCAGGTACAACCTATCCCGCTCTCACAAGCTACATTCAAGCTGGTCCTGCAGCTTAGGCATTGCCTACCACGCTAGGACTGGAAGTTGGGAAGCTACTATGTAGGTGTTGAAACTGACCAAAATTAACTGCCGTCAACTGTTCAAACCTTCTAGAGCTTTTATACCTTCAATATACGCCAACATGCTAAAATATTTACAGTGCAATTGCTATGTAGATGAGAGAGACAGATTCTTGGTACCTCCCACTGAGCCATCTGCTTAGATTCCTTGCCACTAGTATTACTGATCAAGCTTTTTAGTAAGTTTGCTATGAAAACTAAGCGATATTATCCAAGTAAGTTCCTTAGAGCAGTGCCTAGTAAAATGTAGGCAGTTAATAAAAGTTGGCTGTGATTATCAACTCAAAATTCAAATCTATCTTCATCATTACTGAATTTGTTTTAGTGATAATCGTTAGTGGTAATATAATCACCTCTTTCCCATTCTGGAGATTAAAGCTCAGGGATTAGGTTAAAGTCACAGACATACACCTGTATGTTCTAATTTCAAATTCAGTGTCCTTCCCACTATAGTGGAGTGTTTTATTTATGACCTCACTCATAAGACAAACTAGAAGTAATTGACAACGTCAAGGTAGTTTTGTTACTCACGAGTCCATGGGTTCACAACACTTGCATAGAGTTGACCTTACTCTTAAGATAGAGTATGCACTGGCTATGAACCAGGAATCTCTAGGAAGACTGCTACCATTGAAGGTAATTATTTGCTCTTAAACCTCATAACACTTACTTTAATTATGGGAATGCTGGGTAGTGATTGTAAAATATGAAATACCCTTAGATGACGTTCCTCCTGTGCATGTTTTAGTCACTTTCTTGTCACTGACACATAATAGTCAACGTGCACAGCCTAAAGAAGTTTATCTTGGCTCACAGTTTCGGAAGTGTTAGTCCATGGTCAAGTGGATTCAACACAGAAACAAAAACACGGTGAAACAGTCTGAGGGGGAGAAAGTTGCTCCCATCTTGGGACCCAGGAAGCAGAGAAAGAAGGAAGGGGCCGTGAAGAGAGATGTGCCCTCCGTGCCACTAAGCCCCACCTCCTAACAGCGCATCAGCTACAGGCCCCCTCCATCATCTATTCACCTTTGAAAAGTTCCACCTCTGAGTACATGAGATTTGGGGAGCCATTCTTCATCCAGACCACACCAATACAAACAAATTAGTTGATTACAGTTGAGCAAACTGGTCTTCACTTTGATGTCTTCTAGAACTAAAGCTTGCTCTGTTCATATTTGAAGGGTGGGGTGCATTGTAGGGCAAGAGTTAACTGAGAGGATGATGCGGATCTAACTAAAGTCACACTGCATAGTCGCAGGCTCTGAAAAATGAGAGCAGCTCTGAAAAAAGAGTGAGACAGTATGTGATCCTGGATTCCATAATCCCCCAGGCCTACTTGGAATGGGATTTCATGCTTTGTGTAAACACGAAGGAAGAATACAACCCAAAGTGACGATGGGCAGCTGTTACAGCTACCATGCCCTCTACGCAGCCTGTAGCCATCTGTGAACATACTTGAATTATCTAACACTTCCATGCAGTTGCTAATTGTGCAGTGCTGATGAACATCATATTACCTCATATAACCTCCTCTTCATTGTTGTCTCCAAGTACATCTTACCATTGGTGCTCACCACCCAAGTCCTATTGTACACCTATTGTCAATTTTTTTGAGCTGGCTTACAGAACTTGTTGTGGCAAGGGAACGAGATCACAGGGATTTTATGTTATATTGAGTAATCTGAAAGACAATTTAAGGAAGCAAAAGAGTATCTGTAAGGTTGCTGTCCCCAAACAAGGGTAAACTTGATGAATTGATAACTTTTTCTTTAGGAGACATATGTAAGTGGGTGGGACTGGAGCTACCACTAAGAAGAAACAGTCACGTAACATTAATCAAGAGAGCGAGATGTTTGGTATTATTGTTGCACGAGATTTTTGTTTTATCTCTCTTATAGACATATATACCAGTCAAACCTGTTTTGGCTTCTTGTGTTATTGTCATGGAGGATCCACATGTATTGTGGCTATCCCATGGTATTTTGTCCCACAAAGCAATACCACGGCCTGTTAGCAATTAAGTTCGCTCCCCGGAAGCTGTCAAAGGCTTTTTCCTTTTCCCTGTAACTCAACATTTCTATCATGTTTCGTCCCTTCTTTTCCTCTAGCTATAAGGGAATAAGAAAAATAAGGCCGAATGTAGGAGGGGCAAGACAACATGGTATGGAAAGGAATCATTTATCCCTGTTTTTTTTTTAAAGTATTTTAAGAATATGCAATGATCACAAAAGAATGTCAGAGAGAGAGACAGACAGAGTGAATAATGGACCTTAGAGTGATTAAGGAGGCTAGAGGTTGCTCTTACTCATAGAATGTGAAGTCAGAAGAAAGAAAGATCTGCCACTTAATCTCCACTGTCAACTTGAATGGCTTGAGAGATATCTAGATTAGTAAAGCACCTCCTCTGTGCCTTCTCTCACGATGCTTCTACCTTAGAGTTAGCCAATAATGGGCTGAAACATCTACAACTGTGAGCCAAAATAAACGTATTTTCTTTGAAATTATATATTTCCAACATTTTCTTTCAGTGACAGAAAGCTGATAATACACTGGATAAATTAAAACCCCAAAAGACTTCCTATGACTGAGAATAGGTAATGCAAATTTCAGGCAACCTCAGTATTATACCACTGTGGATGGATTTCCACAGCAGGAGTAACTGATA
This sequence comes from Dinomys branickii, assembly GCA_004027595.1. Lineage (NCBI taxonomy): Eukaryota > Metazoa > Chordata > Mammalia > Rodentia > Dinomyidae > Dinomys > Dinomys branickii. Next base: position 53,481 of record PVLD010006268.1, read on the forward strand.
CACTACTCTCATGTATTGTCCGGTCTGCAAACTGTGCAGAAACAAGTGCATCTATTATAAAACTGGTGCAATACTTGGGGCAGAGATACTAGGTATTTCTGGAAAGCCAACAAGCCTCTGGAGGATTAGAGGTGGTTGAAATCTGACTATGAGCCACTAGCATGCTATGTATTCCTTAAGTCCATCTCACTCTCTACTCTTCAAAATGCTGTGTGTAAGCTGGAAAACAGAATGGGGGAAAGTAAACAACATATTATAAGCTGCAAAACTGCAGTAAAGGGGATATAATGGAGCATAGGAAGAAACACATAATGTACCAAGAGGATAGACAGCAAAAAGCTCACTGTTGTCTATTAATTATACAGAGAATAGAAGAAAGGAGACAGAGGCAATACTTGATGAAATAACAGTCCTGAATATCCCATCACTAAGGAAAATAACAATTAAAAATGGAGGTGCCTCTGAATGCTGAGTATAATAAAGCTTTTTTAAAATTTCCACACTTTATTGAAATTTAATAATGTAAGTTTTAGAAGATTGAAAATGCCACAAGAGACGAAAATGATAATTTATAATGGAATACAGTCAGAGTTTTTTCCATCAAATACTGGGAGGATGTAAGAACCAGAAACGATCATGTGCTACAAGTGGGAGTAGAGACTTCTCTGGGAAATTTGGGAGACCCTTTATAAACAGAAAATATTCATGCCATGAGACCTATATGGCCAACTCAAACACAGACTTGCACGTACCATCCAGAGAGAGATAGAGCAGCATACTTCAGCACTGTTAGTAACACTGAAAAATGAACGACATGAATACCAATCAGCGAAACCAAACCTGCAAAGTGAGGTATAGTCAGGTAAAATGTTACTATATAACTATTAAAAAGAATGAATTAGATCTATTGGTATTAACATAGAAAATCTACAAAATTATATTGCTCACTATAAATTAAAGAAACTCAAAAATTAAAATACAATACTACTTGAGTTAGGAAAATAATCCATGTAGCATTGCATATTTCTAAGTATACAGATGCTGATAATTATTGTAAAGGCAAGGTAACCAAAGTAACTCACTTAAGTGTGTGTGTGTGTGTGTGCGTGTGTATTTGGAGAAAAAATAAATATATTATCAAATTGGCCTCAGGAGTGGTATATAATTCTACCTTAACTTTGGCCCAACCTTCCATGCTCACATCCTAAAGCTAAACACTACCAGGAACTTGAAAATCTGATCTTTGAGAACTACTCACTTTCAGATGACCAACTCTCCCTTTGCAGACCCTTATCTGTTACTTCTTCAGACTTGAACTCTCCAGTGTATCATCATAAACACTAGTTTTATAAACTACAAATCTCAAATGAGGCTGTAATTCTGCCAAGCAAATATTTCTTTGCCTGATGTTTTTATTCTTTTCTTCTGTAGAACTCCAATACTCCTTTATCTATCTCCTCTTTTTGTTGATTCTAAAAGGTTTCGCTTCATTTATTCATTTGATGAATACTTATTATGTGCTTCCCCAATAGAACGAAAGACGCTGAATATAGATATTTTTTCCCAAAAGCTTTGGTAGGGAAAAAAAAGAAAATGAAAGAAAAAGCAAAGGAGATTACAAGGTAGAAAATGAGGTCAAGAGATGGCATTCATTCAAAATAAGCTAGCAAAAAGTGTTCAAGAAATCTACAAACCTTTTCTGTATTTGTACCCATATTTTTAGCCTTGTTGCCAATGACAATCAGCAATGACCAACCGGTCACAGCACATGTGCTTTGAATCCTATTTCTTCATTTTCTCAAGGACAAACCCTCATTTGGATCTATCCTCAATTGTCTCTGCTTCATCAAGTTTCCATTATTGCAACGTTATTCAGTAGCGTAAAACACTCTCTTGTATATCAAATCATGCATTAGAAAAAACTTCCTTGAAACCATGTTCCTGTCTCCCTCTTCATGCCAAAATACCACAAAGGTTTCAACAGCCTCTGTGTCCAGACACTCAGTTTACATCATTTACTTTTTACCTCCTATCTGTCACCCAGTTCTACCACTCCGTGAAACTTCTTTTTTTTTTTTTTTTGCGGTACTGGGGATCGAACTCAGAACCCTGCGCTTGCTAGGCAAGCGCTTATTCCACTGAGCTATATCCCCAGCCCCCGTGAAACTTCTTAAAGACATCAGTGATGTCCATTCTACTAGAGTCTATAGAAATAGCCCTGCACTAATTTTACTCAATCTCTGTGATAGTTAGCAAATCTGGCCGTTAGACTTTCTCTTTCTTGTACATACTTTTTCCTTCCCTATTCTTCCACGATGTCACGCTTTAAAAACAGAAATGTTCTCAAAATTTTCAGAATACTTTCAGCATAGCCATCTTTGTGAAGAAGCTAAAAACACTTTTCACATTTGCCCTACAGTGGGCCCAGCTGTACTGAAACAAACTGCTTGAGGTTGTCAGAAAACACTCCCCAAGATATACATGCTTCACGGTATAAAAGGCTTGTTTCAGTTTTAGATGGAAACGGGACAAAGGACGGGAAAGAAACTCACAGATATGTGTAGCTCTCTGCACCTTCAGTTATTCTCCATGAGGCAAAGTGGTTAGAAATTGCGGTCCTGCGTGTGCTCTTTGGATATTACCTTTTCTCATCCCGTAGCTTTCTATGAGCAAAGTAGGATGCTGTGGTGGTGGTGGCTGCTGCTGCTGCTGCTGCTGCTTCTTGTAGTGATTTTGAAATCTGACAATTTGATAAGGCAAAGAGGAATATCTCCTCTTTCCCTTCTTACTCCCAAAAGTTACTGACTCCCTAAGCATTTTTTATATTTTACAACAAAATAAAGCAATCTAAACCTTTATTCTATTATTCAATTCCGTTTTTTGTTTTGTTTTGCTTTGTTTTTGGTACCAGGAATCAAACTCAGTACCTTGTGCTTGCCAGACAGGGGCTTGTGCCACCGAGCTATAACTCTGGCCCTATTCAGCTTCATTTAACAAATATTTTCCGGTGTCAATCTTTCTCTGGATTTTGAGCTCAATAAATAGTTTCCCTCTATATTTATTTCTTTTAACTTTCTGTTTATGTTACTGTTCATATCTTACTTATATTGACTGAGCAAAATACATTCACTACCAAAAGTGACATTGGTCTAGCCACCACCAATTGTGTATATGAAACATGATAGCTGCATTATTAAATTCAAAAGAAAATAATAAATAACTAAAATAACTATCTAAAATTTATAGTCTAGAGCATACACTTGAGATTTAAAAACTTCCACAAAAAGTTTTCTAATACTGATCTTGATATTTTTCCAAAAAGATACTGACATTGGTGACATTGTTCTACTATTTCAAATTTCTGTATTGTTTCCTCAATATTAAAGAAATATCTAAGGATGTATCTTATATGAAGTTACTAGTAATGTATACTTTTTTGTGTGTAACACTCTTAGATACTAAAAGGTAAGATACTTCCTATTGTAAGTCCTGAATTTGAAAGCCATTTCTAAAAAGAAAAAAAAAAAAACACAGGTGTTTAGAAAAGAAGCAAAAGATAGTTTTCCATGAAAACAAAAATGTTAGCTCCTAAAATGGGTGCTCTGACTTTTTGAAGTTATTTGGCTCCAAAGGATAAATGTCTTAGAGGAAGAGAAGTTGGAGGGAGAGGAGGGGATTGGAGAAAAAAAGAGGAATCAAAATATATCACGTATAGGTACAAATTCCCTATGATGACTATGATATTTATGCATAGCTAAGTGGTATGAATAAACTTCATTTTTTAAGAAGAATAAATATCTTATATATTTACAAGAAAAATGCTGCAGTGACAAGAACATTTCATCCAATTATAACTACTTACCTACATCAGAGAAATAGCATAGTAGTTTTGCTGCATATATAAATATTACCACAGAATATAAAAATTAAAGTCAAAATATGGGGGCTGGGGATATAGCTCAGTGGAATAAGCACCTGCCTGGCAAGTGCAAGGTCCTGACTTCGATCCCTGGTACTGCAAAAAATAAAAATAAAAATAAAAAAATAAAGTCAGAATATGATTTTTCATATAAACTTCTGATTAAGCAAATGCTATTTATGTCCTGATATAAAATTTTCAGAAATTAAATAAGGCAGGGAAAAAGTATTTCCAAAAAAAAGCGTAATCCAAGAACAATCAAGCAACGTCTTTTGGGTTTAATGAAGAGTCTCCTCTCACTTCCTGTGTGCTCTCCCCACCCCACTCTGAGTTTCCAAGTGCAGAAAGAGGGTCTGAAGAGCCCTACGAAAGCACACAGTAAAATAAGAGGGGTGAAAAAATAGGCAATAAGAACGAGAGGAGAATAAAATCACCACATTAGCAGAAGAGTTAGGACAACAAAAAACAGAAGCCATTAGATTCTACACAACTATTCAGAGGATGAACTTTCACTTTGATTGTTCCTAGCACCAAAGCAAATATAAAAATATGATTTTAACACAGTCTGTGTATAAAGCTCTTCATTGCTCTGAGAAAGCAAAACTCCCTTGCTCGGCCTAAAATGTACTTTTCACATTAATTGGCAATATAGGACACAAGGACAAAGAAACTAGACAATGTGAAGAGAGACAAAAACGTCAAGAGGATGTGGATAAAGAGGGATAACACTCAACCACATCAGTCTCCGGTGTTCATCCTATTCTGGCGCCACACTGAGTGCAGTGAGTTGACCTCTGGAAGACAATGCCTCACGTTTTTGGAAGCTTCTGTCTTTCCTTTTGAAGCAATCTAACAAACAATCATCACTCTCTTTCTGCAGGGTCAAATGTCTGAGTTCACTACTCAGTTCAAGTTTTGCAACCATCAGCTCCTTGGAAATGTTGTCGGTGATCACATAGCATCATTTTGACACAAATATCAAAGAAATTAAATGTTTTAGAGCATTTTACAGCAAAGGAAGAGATTCCCTGCTCCCTCCTTCACTAAGATAGTAAAAAGCATAACAGAAAGTAACAACCTTATATATGGTCTCTTTATAAGTTAATAAAAGTGACAGCAACCATTACTTTCCTTTCAGTTTTGGTTATTTTTAGAATCTTTCTTCCTCTTCTCCCCTTTCTCTCTCTATCCCCATGATACCAGCATGAAATAAAGAAGAAATTTAGGCAGATGTTCATTTGAACATTTTTTTACCCTATTAATAATATTAAATATGGGACAATCACCTTTCATTTGATTTACCCAATTAATTGTGAAAATTAAAATATAATAGTTTAAGGAGTTTTTGTCTATTAGAAATATGGATTTCTGTGTGAGGGTAAGTGGACATAAAAGTCATAGCAAATGTAAATGCACCTTTCCAACTACAGTGCTGAACATGAACAAGGGCCTTAGTGAATCCTTACTGAATTAAATGTATGCCTTCCTTCCTCATTCAATTTGGTAAAAATGTGAAATGACAGAACAAGCCCAAGAAGCAGACATAATCCTAATACCCCCATTGCTTCTATTATAAATGCTTAATAAAATTAAGTTGAGTAACAAAGGGCATGATGTGGTATCAAACCAACAAACTGGATTCTAAAATATATTCTTTCATTTTACACTCTGTTAGCTTCATATCTGCACTGAATAGGTCATCACAATTCAAAGGATCAGCTCAAAACTAAAACAGTTTTCACAGCCCCTTGAGCCTACATATGTATATTACTCAGTGTGGCTTCACCTAGCTCAAGTTGGTCAAACTCACCAAAATTTGAAAAGAAGCAATAGTTGGGGAAATGGTCTGAAGAATGGGTCTGAAGATAGTTGGGAATATTATGGACATTTACAAGCAAAAAGTATATATACAATATAAGAAATGCTGAGCTACCAGCAAAATAACTTTCATGATGCCTCTTGCCCAACATAGTACTTTGCACCCCATAAAACCATTCTGATCCACCAAATATTGAAGATGCTAAGAAGAACGCAACTTTGTAAAGCATTGCATGGGAATTCCTGTAGGTTTATAGAACAGTAAAGCTATTCAATCATCTAGAACAAATTTAAAGATACATCTATTGTGAAATTCCAATGAGATAGAATGAAAACCATAACTGGGGCCATTTCTCAAGAGAGAAGACCCAGTTCGGAGGGTACATTACATACAGATACCGGCAAGGAGGCTCTAAAAGTCTGGATGAGATTCTCTGAAGACACGACACATATATCCCAGCCAGTTCATTTTGCCTACTTAGCTGCTAAAAGCAATCATGGTACAGTAACGGGCAGTAGGGTCAAAGATGGAAAAGAATTGTGTTTTAATATCCAGAAGTTCTACTCAAATCGACTTTAGAAAACTAAAAAGCAAAGATGACTCTCAGCTCATCTGCTTGGCTCAACTGCTAGCTGTGTTTTGTATATTCCCGCGGGTGGCTTGTATTGTGTCTGATCATTCATTCAGCTTTCCTGGTGTGGCAAGCACGCCACTGCAGAGCAGAACAAAGAGAAATCTCGCACCTGCATAATAACATTACTCCTTTTCTTACCAGACCACCCCTTCAGGTTAAAGCCTTTGCATGTGACTGAAGGTAACTGGAAATCCCACATCCTGATTCCTATAAAATTCTCTTTCATATATTTAGAAAATTGCTGAAACCTCTTTTATGTGGCTGTGATTCAAAGCATGAGTACTTGGGATCAGAACGCCAGCTATCTTAGGAGAAAATCTCGGTGTATAACTTGAGGAAAACTAACCAGCTTTGTTTCTATGAAACGCTCATGGAAAATCTTATAGACATTCTATTCCATTCATTTATTTTAAATTGATAGATAAAATATATAAAACAAATGCAAAGTAATAATTAGAAATACAGATGCTTTATGGGATGGCTACAGTAACCTTGCCTCACTTTTAGTTTTATGATAGGCCATAATCTAATTTTGTTTTACAAACACCTCAGTCCTAGAAAGGAAATGACTCATTAAAAATTGAAATAAGCCTACACTGTAAATATTTAGAGCTTAGATAAACCTGAAGTAAAGGATGGAAGGATGATGAGTCAGAATACTGACCTCAAAGGGCCTGAATATTTAGCATAAGGCACTCTATTAAAAATAAGGTGTGAAATTTAAGGTCTTCTAGATACGATATGACTAATGCATTGAAGCACGGCTTTAGAGCCCATACATCAGCAGCATGTCTACTTAAAGTTATTTTTCTGCATTGAGGAAGAAGTTTCTGCATCTAAAAAGCATCAAGAATACTTAAACTTTTTGAACTTCAAGATCACATACAGTAAAAGTTTAAGATCACGCTTTCAGTTTTTGTTTTGTTTCTTTTTGTACCTTGGAGGATCTTTCCTTTTAGGTTTCCCTTGTGTATAGTCCTTATTGAAATTATGTTCTTGCTTCAGGAGCACTTACACTAAATTTGAAATTACATTGATTCATCTCCTCAAGTTAAATAGCTTTTTGTACCTTTTCTCATTAAAGTCCTTTAAGAAAGTAAAACCTCTAAAGCAATTCCTTAAAAAGTCCCACACCCAGCAGTGGGGAGACTTTCTGGCAGCACCACAGCTTCTGTAACTATTACAGACTAAATCACATGTGAGAAGTCTAGAGTTCAAGAAAACTTTCCAAATGGTTTGCCCTAAGGAGTTTCTTAAAATCTTCCTATTACATTTTCAGTTTCTTGAATGTGTATGAAAAAAAAAAAAACTTTCCCGGACCACCACATGGAGGTCCTGTGTGAAAGGGTCTGTAGTATTATTTCTTTCAACCATCTTGATTGAATGAGTTAGATGCTTCACCTTGTCTGACGGAAATGTAGTAAGCAAAAGCTAAAGTTTAAAATGATCTTATTCCACCATGTAAGTAAAAAATCCAAGGCAGATCTGTTTTCAAATACTGTGTCTCTCTTGCTCTTTCAAATCACTATACTCTGAATTGGACCCATCTCACAGAGGCTTTTTCAACAACTACACACCGTATAACCTCTCAAGTTTGGAGTCCAAGGGAAAACTCATATGCAACTTCTCTAGATATCCTCCCCTGAAAAAAAATTACACTGACTTTTTTTAACCTGCTTTCCATTACTATTACAAAATAACTGAGACTGGGTATTGTATAACAAAGAGCTTTACTTAGTCCTCAATGTGGGAGGCTTAAATTCTAAACAGAATGGTACCTGCTCTGGTGGGAGCTTCTCACGGCATCACACGACGAAGATAACAGAGTGCACGTGAGAGGGAGCTATCACATAAGCAGAGGAAGCTAAGAGATACTAGGCAGGGTTCAGTCATCCTTCTCTGAAGGATTCCTCTCATGCTCAGTTAAAAAATAAGATTATCCTTATCACTTCCTCTGGCACCAAGCACTGAACAGCCTCATGGCCTTAACATGTAAAAGAGCCCTTTGCAAAGTACTAGGCTGAAAAATAGGAAGTGGGTGGTTCCCTAAAGGTACTAGTAGTAAATTAGGGTAAATAAATGTTAAATGTAAAGAAAAGGAGAAGCGCTCAATATCTTCAAGATACATTCAACAGTCAGATCAATTTCTTATTATAAATATAGCTACTTATGTTTTTCACTTGGTGGTTACACTTTCTTCAACCTTTAAAGGCAGCACTCTTAGATATTTAGGAGGAGCAAAAGCATATGTGTATATAAAGATTTCATAATAGTTGATGTGTGACAACCAAATCTGTATACAGCTCAGTTGCCTTCTTAACAGATGAGTGGAGAAAGAAGTACTTCTTGGAAAACACAACAATGAATTATTGATGTATACAGCAGCATCGATAAACACCAGAATAATTACTGTCAGTGAGAAAAGCCAGACCAAAAAAATGACACATATGGAATGATTCACTTTGAATAAAATTCTAGAAAATTCAAACTAACCTACAATTACAGAAAGCACCCCAAGATCAGTTACTGCGTAAGAAACAGTAACAAGGGTGGGGCAAGAAGAAAAGATTGAAAAGTTGCATGAAGAAAGTTTTGCAGGTGATGGATAATTAGTTAATTTGATGGGGTGAGCATTTGTTTTTCTGCAAAGGACAATACAGAAAATATACACTTCGTGGGTTATATAGATACCCTTGCAGCTATTCAAACCTGCCCTTGTAGCATCAAGGTAGCTGTAGATAAAATGATGTGATAGCTGAATTGTAACGTTTGCCTATCTATGATGTGTGAGGCCCTGAGGTCAATCCCAAACACTGGAAAATAAAAGACAACCACCACAACAACAAAACCTTCTAGTAGTATATAAGTGTGGTTTTGTTCTAATGAGCAACATACAAAAATGTGCAGTAGCCCAAGTGAGTTTACAGACCATAGTTTACCAATCTTCGATCATGACTGTGGTGGTTTCACAGGTGTATATATATGTCACAACTTATCAAATTGTATCCTTCTGTGTCTCACTGTACGTCAAGTACATCTCATAAAGCTATGAAAATGAGCACAAAACAAGTAAATTTAGTTTTTCTAGCATCTACTACACAAAGTCTAATCTTCTTGCCATGGCATACACATCCTTCCATGGTCTTATCTCTATATTCTTACCATTTCAGACCTATTGCCATTCTGATAGAATTTTACACTTCAGCCATGCCAAACAATACTCTGTGTGCCCTTCAACCTTGTCTCTTTGTTGGAATTCTCATTATTCTCTCTCTGCCTGGACGGACTTGTTCCTCCTATATACTGTCTCTCTCATATACCTATTTACCCTTCAAGTTTAAACTTGGACATGTGCACTTCTAAGATACCTTCAACCCCACTCATCCTAGTCCCTTTGCCTGTGCTCTGTTACGTGCTTCATCTAGGCCCCCAGCATGACCTGTGCATTTGTATGTGTGTGTGTGTGTGCATACACACATATATAGCATTGCATTATTATAGTGTTCAATAGTTATGACTATATGTATGTGGAGTTCCTAAAATGTTCTCTTACCTATTTAAAATTATTATAATGCCTAAAATGTTCCTCTATATATTTAGAATTATTATTCCCTGTCTTCCTCTACCACTAGATGGGAAACTCTTGATGTTAGTTATACCTGTCACATGGGACACTTGAAACAAAAAGGAAATCCTCTGTAAATCGGAATTCTACATATAAGAAAACTGTTAAATAGAGATAGTTTATATTTAACCAATAGGCACATGTTATAAACAGCCAAACTAGTACTTTAAAAGAATTCTATACCTAACCTCAATTTTTCCCATTAATTTACAGAATTTTCCTGTAAGTAAGCTTTCCAGAGAGCTTACTTTTATTTCAGGTCAGTCCCTTACTGATGCTCAGTGCTCTTCCTCTGTCCACAGGTACACCAAAATGAAGACTGCCACTAATATCTACATCTTCAATCTTGCTCTGGCAGATGCCTTAGCCACCAGTACTCTGCCCTTTCAGAGCGTGAATTACCTAATGGGAACCTGGCCATTTGGAACCATCCTTTGCAAGATTGTGATCTCCATAGATTACTACAACATGTTCACCAGCATATTCACCCTCTGCACCATGAGCGTGGATCGGTATATTGCAGTCTGCCACCCCGTCAAGGCCCTGGATTTCCGTACTCCTCGAAATGCCAAAATTGTCAATGTCTGCAACTGGATACTGTCTTCTGCCATTGGTCTGCCTGTAATGTTCATGGCAACCACAAAATACAGGCATGGTAAGTGATGCTGTAGGCCTGAGAAATGGTTTAGCTTGTATATTGCAGATGTTTTGAGCCATGTATCATTTATAGGGTGGGCCATTATTTTCACCAGATTAATTAGTCTTCCCCCAAAAAATGACTTTGGAGACATTGAAATGGAAAGTTTTCCCATAAGTTGAAGTCTGCTAAACATTTTAAAGGGAATATAATGCATTTTTTCTGATGTTTATTTATGTAATTCATCAAAATGATGATTAAATATAAACATAACTCTATTAAAAGTGATTGAGTTTAAACCCAAAGAATATTAGATTGTGCTCACTTCAGCAGCAAATATATCAAAGAGTGTTAAATTTAGGCTCTCTTTTAAATGTAAGATGCTCTTACATAAAAAATTTATCTTCTTAGGCCCAGTAACCGAATAATGAACTACCCATTCAAAAGTAAAGACATGCATCAGCTGGAAACTCCTAGGAATTCTGAGCAATGGTTATATTTTTTATTAATACAAATTTCACAGAATGTCTAGTTCATGGTGGTAAATCCATAGTTGTTCACTGAAAAGGGTTTGATGTGGTCAAAATAAACTATAAAATGAAAAATTTAAGGGGAAATTTTTAAAAGTAAATTTCTCTGAAAATCAATAGAGTTGAGTTTCTGCCATAATTTAAAAAAAAAAATCCATACTGGGTTAGGTAGCAATAACTTTAACTTAAATATGGTCAAACCTATAAATTGGTAACAAAATGGCAACATTAATATCTAATATGATAATATGTCATTTCTAATTTTTCTTAAATTCTTTTCTCCTAGGTTCTATAGATTGTACTTTAACATTTTCTCACCCAACCTGGTACTGGGAGAACCTACTGAAGATTTGTGTCTTCATCTTTGCCTTCATCATGCCTGTCCTCATAATCACAGTGTGCTACGGGCTAATGATCTTGCGCCTCAAGAGTGTGCGCATGCTCTCAGGCTCCAAAGAGAAGGACAGGAACCTGCGCAGGATCACCAGGATGGTGCTGGTGGTTGTGGCTGTATTCATTGTCTGCTGGACTCCCATTCACATTTATGTCATTGTTAAAGCCTTGATCACGATCCCAGAAACTACTTTCCAGACGGTTTCATGGCACTTCTGCATTGCTCTAGGTTACACAAACAGCTGCCTGAACCCAGTCCTGTATGCGTTTCTGGATGAAAATTTCAAGCGATGCTTCAGAGAATTCTGTATCCCAACATCCTCAACCATTGAGCAACAAAACTCCACTCGAATTCGCCAGAACACTAGAGACCACCCTTCCACGGCCAATACAGTAGACAGGACAAACCATCAGGTATGCAGTTTCTAGAAGTAGACCTGCCTACTTCTATGAGCGATGATGTGATAAGCATAGCCATTGGTACCAGTCCGAGATTTCAATCCCTATCAAGCAGAGCAGTAGAATAACTATGGGATTGAGGTTCTGCCTGAGAATAGAGGGAGAAGGCAGCAAAATTAGGATCGCATGGTCAGAGAGGTGCTTGTTTCATAAGTGTGCTCAATATATGTGTATATGTTCACTTAGGTATAAGGATATGCCAACTAGAAATCATGTTGCTAAAAATCATTTAACATCATGGACTTTTTTTCCAAGCAAAAATCAACAACATTAGCATGTTTTGTTAGTGACCCTGATTTAGAATCCTTCTTGTTTTCCCCAGAAATAGTCTGTATTTCAAAGATATTACTTCAAACTCTTTGTCACTCTGCAAACGTTGGTCATGTTTTGGTTCTGGGGTTAAAGAGCCTTGTTCATCGTGGCCACAGGTGCAGAGTATTCCAGAACGTCTTTGTCATAGCAAAGAAGAAAAGAGAGAAAATAACAAAAAAGCTCTTTCTAATTCTTACTAAACCATTGTTGACATGTGAACTTTAGAGCAAATGTCAAATCTATTACCTAATTACTAGAATTGAATTTATTTTACAACAGTCCTCATACCAGTAGGAATGATATCATGAAGAATGACTGCATTTTTGGACTTTTATTCCTATGCTCAAAAGAGTGCAAGATGGAGGCCTCACAGAAAATTAAGTATTTACACGCAGTATTATGATCATGTAAGAAATAAACAAGGAGGAAAGAAAATGAGCTTTCCCCAAGTTTATCTTGCCTTAATTAATCCTTTGCAAAATCCAACATTTAACCTATAAAGTCAATCAAACACATGATTTAATTATTCATATTAATTTAAATAAGTAAAATTGCAAATAATGGTTTAGAAATGATAGCATTTAGAAATCATAGCATGTACAATTTTCTAACAAATCTATGCTAACAAAAAAGCAACAAAAGTTATGACTAAACCAGAAAAAATTGCAAATTCAAAACTTCCGAAGAAATAAATTCTTGAATCAGAACTTTAGATAAAGTTCCTGGACTCAAGGGGCAACGCTGTGAGGGCAGGCTCCAGATGCAAAAGAACTCAGGTGGAGGACAGGCCCCTGGGAGGGTATTGCAGGGTGCACCTGCTCACTCTTGATGTCTCTTTATGATGGGTCTTTCACTGCCCTCCTCTACCCCACTGTTGCCACCCAGCTAACCCAGGCTTACACTTTCTAAGTGACCACAAGATTTATGTAATAGAGTCCAGATGGATCTCCCTTAAGAGTCATTAATCCTCATTCCCTGTTATAAAATGATGCCAAGAGGAAGACAGGAACTGGCACCTCCAGGAAGCATGCCGTGGTGATGCAGAGCTACTTCCAGCCAAAAGGAAATCATGCGCTCGTTATGTCCCACTTCTGCTCCTATCTCAGAAACAAAAGCCAGACAGAAACGGTTTCCTATGCTGCTTCTTTTCACTAATAATTTTCCACATCAAGACCACTAAACCTTCTCCTTTTGCTAAGCAGCTCTCCCTCTCAGTGGCTAACAAACTCTGATGAGTTGTTTTGAAAGGGTAAGGATTTGAATGGATTTTTTTCCAACCCGGGGATAGCGTAATAAAGAATGCAATTTAACACTCTCATCCCTAAACTAGGGTTAAAAACATTCACATTGGAATAAAATATTCCTATTGGATAAAAACAGTGGCCATTAAAAGTATTGGCTCTTTCTTCCTCCGTGCCCACCTACACCTTTTCTCTCTTCCAGGCTCCTTAGGCATGGCGACCTGCTGGTGTACCCAAGGGGGCTGGCGGCCACCTTGGGGCCTCTGGTCACATCTCACTCTCAGTCACCCTCACCGGCCTCTTTCTCAAGGAAACACAGTTCCACACACGTCTGGTAGACCATTTCTCCTGAGTTAAGCCTGGTTTTCCTTCAGTTGCTCCCACACACTGTCTTTGACTCCTTTTAAACCCAGAATCTTCACATTTATGTGGCTCCTGGACAGCCTGATAAGGCAAAGGGAAAGCTAATTGGAGAAATGCTGTTCTAAGTAACTAAAAGCTTCACTTTAAAAATACATCCAATTAGGGCTTATCTTCAGTACTACTTCTATGAAGCCCCAGAGTCAGATAACAGCAGAAACACATTAGCCCTAGAATTGGTCACTTTCCAAATACCCAGTTGGCGGAGCTGGACATAAGAGAGAGCCTGCCAGGAAAAGAAAAAAGGATGCTCTGACATATTTGAAAATAAGGATAAATCAAAGATCCCTTTCATTAATTTCTACTGATGTGGTGTCATCAGAATTAAGACACTTATGCAGAGACAACTGGTAGAATAGGTGAGCCTGGGGTTGATCTTTTAATTAACACATCAACATAATTAGATTTGAAGGAAGAATCAAATGTCATGGATGTGTCTATAGGATTTATTTATTTGTATAAACTGAACCTGATAAGCAGGATTTTGCTTGTTGTAGGTTTTGGTTTACTGGTTCTGGTTTCTTTGTTTGTTTGTTTAAAGCTGTGAGCCATTGTGTTAAAAGAAGCAAAGCTAAGTGGATTGGCATTTATTTTTCACCTGCTGGTTAGAAGTGTGGAATGGTTGTAGATGTTTGTGTTTTGTCTATGTCTTTATACTTTCTCCAAGAAAAATGTTATATGTGTCATGTTACAAGCACATTAGTCAACTTCATATTCTGCAGATCAGAGACCCAAAGTCAAACCTTCCCAGGGTGTCTGTAATCTGACAACTGTAGACTGAGGCCATGCCCATACAGCGCAAAGCAAGTGACGATGTGGCAGTTATCAAGGTAATTTGACAAGCCTTATGAAAACTTATGTGACCAACATAAACTTTGACTCATACTTACATAGTTAGGAACATCTCCATCAGCTTTTCCCGAATAATGAATCATTCCAAAATTTAGTGGCTTGAAACAAGCATTTTAGATTACAACTGTGTACCTCAGGAGTATGGGCCAGGTTTGCCTAGACTGTGCTACCAATCTTAGCTGGACTCAGTCTGCAGTCAGCCAGTACCTGGCCTGTCACCTGGCCCTGTAGGATGGCCTCAGCAAGACCAGGACTCTGGTTACCCACATGTGAACCCAGGACTGTTCTCATGTGGCCGCAGGTTCCCGGTAAAAAAGAGAACAAATCTTCCGGAAGCCCAGGATCAGAAGTGGTGCCAAGCGCCTAAGTTCAGTAAAATCCCCACGTCAACGCAGGTTCAAAGGGATGGGAAAACAGAATCTACCTCCTCGTAACAAGAGCTGCAGTCACATAGCGAAGGTGTGTGGATTTGGAGAGGGTCGGGTAAACTGTCCACTTTGCTAACAATCTACAGTAGACACATGCCTTAGAAGACAGGCAAGCCAAGCTTCCTGAGGCAGGAACGCGTGTGTCTTGTTCCTTCTTGTGTCTCTAGAATCTAACAAGGATGGCGCCGGACATACCTGTTACGTTAATGAATAACGATGGAGCTGAAGACAATGCAGATGTAGAGCATTTGAGGGTGACCTCTTTCCTTTGCTGCCGCTAATAGCCGCAGTGACTCCGTCACACTCTGACGTGACTTTGTGCCCACTCTGCAGTAGCGTGAAAGCACTCACAAAGGGCCTCTTAGTTTTCTCCTCCTTTCACCTTCTGATCAAAATAGATGCATAAAAACCGGGCTGTGCATTTTATTTTTAACACATGGTTTTGATAGGAGCTGGAGCTAGGATTTAGTGCCCTACCATTCCCTGTTCTTTCTAGGGCTCAACTTCCTGCCCCAGTGGTAGCAACCGTGCCTGACTTACGTTCTGTTTATTAATTTCACAGCTGTTTAAAAAATCTTCTTCAGGTTGACTCTGGCATAGGCATCCATTTGCCGTCTGCTCTCAGTATAATTTAATTTCTCGGCCCACATCCCATATTATTGTTGACTTATTGAACTCTGCTCTCCTCCTCCGTGTGCTCTGGTCAGCTCTGGTCCTACTCGGGCCTGAAATACT
The DNA here is from genome assembly GCA_004027595.1 of Dinomys branickii. Taxonomy (NCBI): domain Eukaryota; kingdom Metazoa; phylum Chordata; class Mammalia; order Rodentia; family Dinomyidae; genus Dinomys; species Dinomys branickii. The sequence continues at coordinate 69,485 of PVLD010006268.1, forward strand.
ATTTACCACAAATATCCTTCCCTGCTTGTTTTCTACCCAACCATCTGCTATCATGCATCTTTTAAAAATTTTGACACTAAGTGATTTGTGAAAATGTTTAACATTATATAAGAACAGAAACAACTGTCTTATATCACTTGGATTATTATTTAAACAGTATATCTATAATCATAATGTAATTCTATCTGACATTGGGATGACAGCCTGCAAATAAAAAGTGCTTGTAAGTGTATCATAGCATCTGCTCCCTAAAACAACCCTACTAGGTAAACATGAGAAAGTAAATGTTCCTGGAGGTTAAATGATGACACAGGATGCAACAAGCAGTGAGAGGCAGAATCTAGACAAGCACCCAGGGCTTCTAAAATCGGTCCAAAGATATTCTCTGCTTCTTCATGCTGTGCCACAGGTGATCAATGTGAGCTCATCATCACATGAGATTCTCAAACTTCGTTTACTATGAGCCACAAAATATGTAAGTTCTTAAGAAGGCCTCTCTAAAATGAATGTTCAAAAAATAAAATAAAATAAAATAAAAAATAAATAAGATAAAATGAATGTTCATTGTGTGACGAGAGAGCCTAAGAATGTACATTTTGAATAAAACACTAAACTAAAAACTCTGATTTAAACTGTAACTTTATTTTCAAACACTACCAATTTGACAGTGTTATCTAACCTGGGTAACCATTTCAGACAAGCTTATTTATATGAATTTTTTACCAAATGAATCATGAGTTTTGCAAAATAATGTAATTATACTTTTTAAAAGCCTTGACCTCCTAATACAACTTTCTGATACATAAGACAAAGTTATTTAATAGTAATAATGCTAACATTGTGCTAATGTTTTTTCACTGATACACCAAATCCTTTCATTAAAACCTGGGGGTTGCCATTTTAAAGTACTTTCTTGACATTTCAAAAGAGTGGGTCAAGAAATTAGGAGATGCTTGCATTTGAATCAACAATAACACTATATTATGCCTAGTTAAACTAAAAGCAGAAGGCTGATTTTTAAAAATCAACATCAGTCTCACAAGATGGATCTTGGCTTTTTACAAGGCATCTGTAGAGAGTTAATTTAAGAAGGAAATAACTTCAGTGCTGTGATAGAAATTTTAAATAAGAATAGTTCACAAAATTACAGGACTGAAATACGCTAAAGAGTATTTTGTGAATGAAATCAAAATGGCCACTTTTTCAATTCTTTGGTTTAAGAGGAAAATAGACTCATGTGTGTGTATGTGTGTGTGTGTGTGTGTGTGTGTGTGTGTGTGTGTGTGTGCGCTATGAATATGTCACTTCATATCTGCCTGGAATTAGAGTATATGTAGGCTTTGAATGAACAGTATACCATAAGTAACCGAAGAAGGTGGTTTGTTTCTACTGATTAGCTATAATACAGAAGGGTAAACTATTGTTTAATTAAACTAGTTTACTCTCTGAAAATATTTGGCTTTAAGACAGTAAGTATATGGATCCACTTATAACTGGGAAGGTTTATCTTAGGAAGTAATATGAGGTATATGGTATAATCTCTACAATTGAGAGAGGCAATTATTTCAGGAGTAACTTCCTGAAGTCATAGCTCAAAATCAGTGATTGAAGAATAACTAGAGTGAAATTTGATTTTATAACCCAGACTGTTAATAAATGTGCCCTGCTAAGCTCCAGAGTGTTTTACCCTTTTTACAGAGTATTTTTTTTACCTCTGATCTTTTAGAAAGGCTTAGTTTTGAAGGCCGGATTTACATAATTAGTGAAAAGTTTTCCTGTGCTTACCATTCCAATTAATGTAAGTGATTAAATTAGCAATGTACTTTCTTTGAAAAACTAATTAAAATGAGCTGTCATTTATTTTGGTTAAACAAATGAGGGACAGCTATTTTATAGTGATCTACACTAAAAATATTCTTATTTATTGAAACTTAATATTTCTATCTCACACATTTAGAGAAGCCAGTATGAAAGGTAGATATTGTTCTTTTGACTTTCTACAACAACATATTTAGTTTTGCTTCTACATCTAGGAATGTGAAATGTAACTTTCTGGCACTTTTTAAGCATTTGCATTTTTCTGTCATCCCAAACAAAATGGAACACGGAGGAGATCTGATAATGGCATTAACCACTTTTTAACTTTAAAATATCTTTCTGATCACTGTTTTTTCTGGTGGCATGAAATAAATATTTATTTGAAAATGACTAGCATTTCATAAAGCCTACAGAATTATTTTTGGAAGGCATTAAAAATTCTAGAAAAAAATATGCCTTACTGGTAGTTGTCCTTTCAGACTTGGCTTTTCTAAGCCTTTCACCATCACAGATTTCCTTCCTTTATTGTAGATTTCATGACCTTGAGGTAAATGGAAACATCATGATGAAAAGAAATATTAAAGCCATATAGTCTGGTACTTTTCTTTTCTGGGAAATAGTGTGTGTGTGTGTGTGTGTGTGTGTGTGTGTGTGTGTGTGTGTAGAAGGGGTTAATTTCAAATGTTATATACTTGTAACAATACTCTTCAAACATAAATAATATTCATGATATACATCTAAATGTCAAAAGACCAGCTCTCAAGACCTCTGGGCTTTACCTGCTAAATATGAGCAACATCTACCACCCTCCCCCCCACCCCCCCACCCCCACTTACTTTTGTTGTCCTTTTGATTGTGACAACCAAAATGCCTCCAGACACTGTCAAATATCTAGGGGGTGGGAGGGAGTTGAGAACCACATATCAAACCTGATCTGCTCTGCTTAATAGATTAAAAAGTATCAAGGTCCAAATTAATCATGCTGTCTCTAAAGTGTAGTACCTGGGAGAGCTGGAACTAGACCCCTATAGTTCTGACGTTGTTCTAACCCTCCCCTGAAACATCACAGTGATTTCTTTTAAAATGTTTCTCCCGCTTTGCAGGGGAAAGGATTCTGAGTTAGTGGAAGACAAGGGGAAGGCACAATTTTTCAACCCATATATTGTTTTAAGCTTCTCTTTCAGAGAAAATGATCTTCAGCCTGAAACATTATTAAGAAAGAATTAAAGGGCAAAAAATATGAAGATGTTATTAGAGAACCCTGGGAGGTTTTGATTGAGGTCAGAACCCTAGGTGCATTAAAATATTAAAGAAACTCATGGAAGAAACACAATTCATTAAACACAAATCATAATCTCTGAAGCAAGGAAGAATAAGAAGAATCCTGGAAAACTTGGGTTAAAAAAAATAGAGTCTCAGTATGAATGGGAACATTGTAGCTCATGTGTATGTACGCCCATGCGTGCATCTGGCTTTGTGCATATTGTTTTTAGAACCTAAAAAGAGTTTTATCTTAGGACCATGTAGGAAGGAAGCAATTAACCTCTAAAAGGCAAGATAAGGTTAGTTATAGCAAAACAAATTTTATTTTCTTAGACATTTACCGAACAGGGAAATGAGGTGAACCTAGTATCAGTATTTGTAAGAAGAGATTTTACACGCTCTTATTAATTTCAGTAATACTATGTGTGTGAATGAGTGAATCTTGAGACCATTATGTTAGGTTTATAATATTTCTCTTATATGAGAAACACAAAAACAAATAAATTGTATAATAAAATAAAAGAGATAGAAAACAGGAAATAAGACTTGCTGGATCCGGGCAAGGACAGCAGAAGCAAGGGAAGGAAAAAGAAGAATAAGGGATCAAAGGTGATCAAGATTCCCAAAGATAAGTGTAATTGCCCTGCATCATAAAATACGCTAGTAAAAACATTGTACTGCATTTAATTATGATCTGAAAATAATGGTAGTGTGGTAGGTTTAAAAGTTTTTAACTGACTCTCTTAAGCCTCAATCAAGAAAAACTAAGAATGTAGTAGTTATGGGAGTAAAATTTTAGTCCAAAAATTCAACCCCCGAAACAGAATATGAGTAATACAGCTATTTTTTAAAGTCCAGGATTTTGTTTCATGGCCAACAATACCATAGAAGTGATCTTCACTGTTGGAATTACTGATCACAGCAACAGAATTCTAGTGTCCAGAACCAAGGACGTGCTAGCCTCACTTTGAATTCACACTTCAAGAGCGAGGTAACCAAATCAGATATGTTCCAAGATGGTCAAGCAAGACGATGGAGGGAGTTCCAATGGCTTCATGTCATTTTGCCTGTAGGGATTCATATGTGTTAGTCTTCTCAAAGTATTAAAAAGCATGTGTGTGTCTGTGCACGCGTATGAGCGTGTGTGTGTGTGTACTTCATTCACATACATTTCGTATTTTATGTCGAAGTCCTCAAATTACCTGAGTTTCAGGCCCAGATTTTCATATCCTCTCACAGAATGAGCAGTTTTGAAGACCCCACTGTGGATCATTAGTTTTAGGTAGCTATGAATCTATTTAAAGTTTGGTGTTTCACTGGAATAAATAAAAATGCTTCAAAATTCCAGGCATTTACCAGAATCCTAAAATTGTTAAGCTCCTATTCCAACTCATTCAAAAATTAGTGGTCTGAACACTTCCAAATACAAACAAAATGCTAAAATTTTATTTCTCTGGAGATAGAACATGTTGTGTTATATTTGGGTTTTCATTTTCTTGTTTCGCTTTACTTTCAACGTTGCACTTTCTGGTTATAATTATAAGAAAAAGTATGTGTTGTTGGGACATATTTTTGTGCATTAAATTAACATTAACAAGAGTAGCTTTATAATTGGCATATTCTTTTGTTTTGAATAAAATATCTTTGCAGAAAATAGAATTATTTTGAAAGGCATTTATACTCACTTCTGAGAAGTATGGCAAAGGTTGAGTATTTTAATATTTTCTTGTGAAAGATCATGAGTTTGGAAGGCAAGGAACTTGGATTCTGATGGCAGCCCTACAGCAGATTGCCTGTGTCAGTCTAGAATCTCATGTCAGTGGGGGGCTTAAAGGATCTCCTCACAAGTGGGAATTTCTTAGCATCTTTTGACTGCCTAGGAATTAAGGCTGTGATCTGAGTTTGATTGCTTTTTCCACTCAAACACTGGGTACCAATTTCTCTTACTGGAACCAACAGTAATCACTAAAGCTTTTCTTTTGAGGCAAGATTTATTATATTGAACAAAATAAACCCACCTTAAAAAGCAAGAGAACATGTATGGTGGACAAATCTGAGTCCTTTGAACACACAGGTTATTCAATCTTTCCTTTAGTTCTGCGTGAATCTGAGCTCTTATACCTCAAATGTCCAAATATCTGATCCAGGCAGTGAAGCTAGAAAGCATGAGTCCCTCTCGCTTATGTACATGGGGACCTTTGCCCATGACTCCTCTACTCCAAAGGATTTCTGTTCAGCTCGGTTCTTACAGTTTCTAGAGTGAATTTCTGAAGGCTATGACTGCCTGTATCTCTACAAAAGTACACGATTCTCTCTAATATTGACTTCAGATGCAAATTTGAGGATGAAATCACAAATAAGGAAGAAGAAAAAAAGAAATTGAGAAGAGTAGTTTTAAAATAAAACTATTAAACAAGCTTTTTATCCAGTACACTTGGGCATGTCAGTCACTTCTCAAGATTTCTGTTTTTTCCATAGATTGATGAAGTGAAAATGCATAATCTCTTAAATTTTCTCCAGCTTTAAAACTGCAGGAAATACACATCAGTCTCTGTATGGAGAGAGACTAGAAGTGCCTTAAATAAGCTTCAGGTGGAAACTTAAAAGCTTTTCAAACATTTTATTTTTTAAATGGGCTAAAAGACAGACAAGAGGGATTTGTTAGTTGACTTCCTGGAAAATCCACAATTTAGAAAACCGTTGACAAGAATAGAATATTGACGGTAGAGGAGTGTATTATATCTACATCTCAAATGTGTGTGTCCAGGCATGGTGTCTAATATCCAATGTCAAATCTACTGAGATGTGCAACTGTCCTGTTGTTGTCAGGGAAGAGGCCAGCCGTAGAAAACGGCAGAAAGTTCCAAGACTCCAAAGGCAATATCTCAACATGCAAGCAGATTCTCTTGTCACAACTCTACGAGTGACAAAAATAAACAATGTGACTCCGTGGGCTAGAGAAAAACTTTATGAGTCACAGCACTGCAAACAGCAGGACAACCAGCCTGCAGTATTGCCAGTTTCCTTGCCCCAAGTCTTGGTGTAACATAATGAACCCAGAAGGCTCTATACACACAGCACTGTACAACTGCTAATGCATCAAGAGTTCAGTATCATTTTTAGCATATCAGTACTCCTCCCTCAAGAGTGAGAGATACAAAACAGTGTTCATGTGTCAGTCCTCATGAAATTGGGCAGTAAGTTTCTACATTGCCTGTGGGACTAGCTATGGAAATAAGTCAGGCTGTGTGGGCAGATTGACATCACTCTTGGATGCTGAGGCAAGATGATCACAAGTTCAAGTACTGCCAGGATAATTTAGTGAGACCCTGTCCCCCCAAAAATAAAAAGGACTGGGTATAATAGCTCAGGAGTAGAGGGCCCTGCATTTGATTTCTGATATGGCGGGCAGGAAGGGACAAGAGAGACAGAGACAAAGAGAGAGACAGAGAGACAGAGAGGAAGAGAGACAGAGAGGCAAAGAAAGCAAGTTAGACGGTGCAGAATCAGAAGATAATTAGGGCTTGTGCTTCGCTTCAGTCTCCAGGATGTGTGGGTGTGCTCACTGAGTTCTCTCTCAATAATTCAGCAGTTAGGGGCTGGGGATATAGCTCAGTGGAATAAGCACTTGCCTAGCAAGCTCAGGGTCCTGAGTTCGATCCCCAGTACCGCCAAAAAATAAATAAATAAATAAAATAATTTAGCAGTTAGGTATTTCATTAGTTGAAATTAAATTTGCATATATTTATACCACCCTATCAACCATTTAGACACATTTCCAAGAACTAGGACCAAATCTGCGCTGCCATTTTTTAATCAATATTGATTGGGGTTATTATCGATAGACCCCCCCCAGGCACAGGATATGATCAATCTTCCATATCTACCTTAACCACACACTTTAAGATTCCAGAGTCAATTAAACCCCAGGAAAGACTAATCGGTTTTATTTCACATAACTGTCTATCTTCCCTACTTACGGTGTACGTGGATTGTTCTGGATACTACCAGTACTGAGCCAAACACAGTAGAAGCAACAGAAGCAGTTACCAACCATGCAAACCCGCCCTGTTCAGTCAGAATACAGTTTAAATTCAAGTAACGCTAGGGAGTTCACACTGGCCTACTGACTTTTTGTATAGGTAGTTTTATGTCAATGACTATCATAATTATGTTTGAAGCCTGTTTATAGAATCTGGATTCTGATGCCAGGGAACAGTAGTCAGTCACATTTCTGTGTGGAAACAGGAAACCCTGTTTCCCTCAAGTGGAACAGCCCTCTTTACCTGGGAGGTCAGTAAAAGAGACGGACTCTAGAGTACTGCCACTGCCAATAATTTCAGGGAGTCGAACACGAGTCACACCGCACCCCCAAATGGGTTCCCAGGGGTACCCAGAGCCCCTCTGCATCTACCATCTCCCGCATATAAGCATGGAACTAAAAGGGACAGGTTGCTGTTGTTTAGAATGATTGACAAATGTGATACGGATTACCACTGCACTGACTTCGTTAAGCTGTGTGGTCGCCATCACCATGTAGTTGTATCCTGGGTAACTACACATGCATAACCCAAGGGTACTCAGCGGCAAGAGCAGCATATGAATTCATATGAGCATCATTAAAACAAGGTTCCATCCATGGATGCATTTGCACAGGTATGAGAGGAACTCATTTTCAGGAGCTGCTTTTGACATCAGGCACTGCAGACTAATTCAGGGCCAATGAGGCCAGCAGGCATTTCTCGGCTCCCACACCAGATGATGCAGAAAAATCCAGCACTAGGACAAGGTGGCAGGTGAAGCTGCTGCTTATCTCTGGTGAATTATGAGATGATTTTGCCAAATGGAAGAGCTGGAATTCAGAGAAAAGAAAACTATTAGTTATCCCACCCCACTTCCTATAACCTCCACAGTCTAGAATTTTTATTTCCCCGCTGACTCTTCCTTTTTTTATTTTTTGTATGAGGAATTGAACTCAGGGCCTTGTGCTTGTCAGGCAGGAACTGTGCCACTGAGTCACGTGACTGGCCAATCTCCGCTTTGAAATGAGTAGTGATACAAGGAAAACAAGGGGGCGAGAACCCCCAGGAGTATCCAATGGGAGGCTGACACCCTTTCCAGAAACCTCTAGTTCAAAGGTCCCAAAGAATGGCCCATGGGGACAGCCTGCTGCACTGACTTCAGGACCATCTGCTGCTTAGGTCCCCAGTCAGATATGGTAAATTTTCTAGTGAACTTGTACATAGAACTCAACAAAACAGGCACATAGATAAGGCATATATTGTCCCTAATACCTCAATAGTACCACCTAGTGCTAGGTTTTCTTTCTGGTATTGAGGAGCCACAGAGAACAGAATGGTTACTTAAGTATCTCTGGGTTCATATCACAATGTTCCCTGCATTTTGATGTGGATAGATGATCTCCATGTCTCATCAAAATTTAGGATCCTCTCTGCCTTCACATGACTTAGCATCTACTCTGGATTGGAGCCTATCAACACAGTAGTAGGGCCCTCTCCCAAAGAAAATGGGTAAGCCTTGACCTACATTCTGGCCCACCCTTTGGTGGCAAATAACAGAAGAATTCAAATTATACTTCAGCAAACAGAATATGTTTTAGAGGCTCTGTCAAGAGAAAGATCCCCATCTTTGAGTGGAAGGGGGATTAAAAGAAATACATGACCAAAGTCCAAGTAGGTCCTATCATGGCTAATTGATCCAGCTATAGTCCTAATGTCTGGACACCCAGGACTGAAGGGTCTAGTCTGGTACAGCCAGCACTGTAAAGCCAACGGAACTCAGTGGCAATCCTCCATGACCAGTCTCCAAATCCCACCAGCTCTTTTCATTGGCCTCACAGGACTATGCTATTGAGACATTGCATTTCTCATTAGTATTGTTGCATTTTTGTTCTTAATCAAGGCTATGGTTTACTTCTTTTCCTCTTAGAATTCTAAATTGTTTCTTTCTAAAACACGGAAGAGAACTAAACACTGAGCTGTGATCTGTGCATGTGTCTACCATCACGTTTCCTACAGAACAGAAAGACGTTCCCTGGAAATAATGAGCATCCACAGAATAGGCAAGGAAGTAATCAGTGACAGTCATACAGTCAGCCTTCAGAGCGGCAAAGGCAGAGCAGCACAGGTATCCGGTCAGCCCCACACAGCGGTCAGAGTTACTTCGCTCCTGCTTAATTCTATTTTAAATCTGGCTGATTAAATGTGTTGTCTTTGCTCTTCAAGAGAACCTAATACTTAATCATTTAATCAAAGTTAGTAAAAGCAGACATAAAAGCTTATGAACTGGGCGTGGAGAGTAGCGCACACCTGTAATCACAGCACTCTGGGGAGGCTGTGGCAAGAAGATCCCAGGGTGGAGCCTAGCACAGGCAACTTACAAAAAGCTTGTCACAGAATTTTAAAACACAAAATAAGCAAGGCTGAGAATGAGACTCAATGATTGGGTCCCCAGTACCACACGCGCCTACACACACACAGAGCTATGCTCACCCCACCCCTACCCCGCTCCTCTATCCCTGCTCTCCCCTGCAGATGATCCAGCAACAAAGATTCTGAAGAAACAGTGCACAGAGGCACCCACGCCCCTCCCTTAGCTGTTCATTGCAAGGACAATGGTCTCCGTGGAGCAATCTGGTTCCACAGAGGCCTCAAGAGTTGCATTTCTGTGAGCAAACTGCCTTTTTATTTTGTATTCTGAAATCTGGTCTGAGTTTCTCTGCGATTCCCATCATCTTTTCCTTCGGAAACCCTGTGTTCATAGGTGTAGCCACATTGCCTTCTGATTCTTGGGAGATGCTTGGTTTCTCTCTGCCTGGGCTTTGCTGTGGATGGCAGAGATATGACCTGGCTTATGGAGTGTTGTTTTTATTCTGGAAATCGAATGGCTTAGTCAGTACAGCTGAGGTCTCACAGAGGAAAATTAAAGGTAGGGGATTCTCCACATGCAAGGAGGAGGACAATCTTAACTCATCAGTCAGGCTCTGGGAGAGGAGTTTTCTGTCCCAACAGACTGAATTTTGGGCAATGTCATCATCCATCAGGCTTTGCATGGCTCTCTCTGTGTCACCCAACTTTACTGACCTCAAGGATATCTTCTTGGCCTGGCCATGATCCGGTCAGTACAACACAAGCCATACTTCACTGTGGGGTTTGAGTCTGACCCAGAGAAGGAATCTTCACAGTGGTTGGGACCCTGTTAAGAGCCTCTTCAGCACATGGAAATAGCAGCCAAACAACTAATAGCTCCTCAATCTGTTGATCAAAGCATCCCTTCTCTTTCACTGTAGATACTCTTTGTGGGGTCATTTTTCAAGCCAGATGTTTCTAGTTGTAATTTAGAACTCATCCTATTGTACTTCCCTTCATGGTGTGGCCCAGGATGTTCTCCTACTCCCAGATCCCACAGGAAAACAGATGTCATCCATGGCCATTCCTTCGATTTTCTCTGTCACCTTTCAGCCTCCGTCCACTAGCCAACTTATGGTCTCCAACAGGTGAGGCAGAAGTGGACCCCCTCATTGCTTCCTTTTCCATCACTAGGGGCAAAAATATCTGTTACCAGCCCTGGGGAGTTTCCAAAGATCCCCAGATGCAGCCCATTATTGGGTTCCATTTGTATGTTCAAAGATGCCTGTCTATCTTGCCCTCCTGAAATTTATAATAATTTCTCTTAAAAGATTATCAGCCTCTTAGAAAATGCCAAATGAAACAAAACCAGAGGGGATGACTACGCAAGCAAGCAGCCTGCCTTGCTACAGCCCTGTAGATCATGGAAGAGGACACACTCCTATCATTACTGCACAGCAAACAGAAGTATTTACATGGTGACACCACTTTCTCTGCCCTCCAGTCCCAAAGGGCAAGGCCATGGGACCAAATGGGAGCTGCACACCCAATAGGTGCTATGACAGCCGGAAGACCCAGGGCCAGACTCAGCACCTGGGGAGCAGTAAACAGCCCCCAGCAGGAGTGACCCCTCGCACAGTGGTCTGTGCTGTGCTGCCCTATACCAACTTAAGTTCAACTCGAACTCCTGAATGGAGACTGAATTGCCTGTGTGACTAACTACAGAGGTAGTCCAAGGTGGGGAAGGATTTTTTCTGGCACACTCAACAAAGGTGCGGAAGGACAACCCAGGCCCTTGGGGACATGCCTCTCCTGATGTTGGCAGTGACCTGATCTCCAGGCCCATGTGGACCTGCCTCTTCTGAGACTGGCAGTGACTTCAGCTCCTTACCTTTAAGAAATGCTAAAAAATTTAGAGTTAAAGGGTTAATTTAGTATCAAATGGTTGAAGAACATTGTGTGTGTGTGTGTGTGTGTGTCTGTGTCTGTGTCTGTGTAGGACAGATGTGTGAGAGAGAAAGAAAGAAATGAAGCAAATGGTAAAGCAGTTGCCTAAAATTAGATGAATCTGGACAATATATATGTGTGTGTGTGTGTGTGTGAGATCTTCTTTCTGCCATTGAATTTCTGCACCTTCTTGAATTTTGTAGTTTACCAAATGAAGTTATAAATAAGCCCTGCATCCCTTTGCACTTACTTTGCAAACACTTCCTTTTCCTTTTACCAAAATTATAATAATGGTAACAGTTAATTTTAATTATGAGTTAATCCACTTCAGGTGCCCTCCTCCCTTATTTCAAAATAACAAGATCTGGTTTGATGCATCTGAACAAATGCCGTGTGCTCACCTCTGCACCTCTCTTTACAGTGGGCAGAGTGAGGACACACGTCAAACCAGCCCCCCCCAGAGAACTGGATACGGAATAAAACTCTTTCCATCTAAAAACAAAGAATACAACAGTATTAGAAAGAAAATGCTATTATTACAAAGAAAGGCATTGATTTTCCTTTAGAGATTTTGGTCGAGTTATAAATGATTTGAGGATAAGGAGGAGAAAGTAGAGGGTGGAGAAAGAAAAAGAGTTTGACTTAAACCGAGTTTTACCAAGGAAACCATCAGCGTCTCCATGATGCCTGGTATACAATTTGACTTCAATAATGCATCCAAATGCAAAAGCACATTGATAATGACCCAGGAGATATTCATGGTGACTACAGAGATGAATTAATGTCTTGACATTTGCAAAATCTCTGAGGGCTGAAGACAAAGTTGTACATGCAGGTCCTCAGTGCAGTTCTTACACACAGAAGATACTCAGTTAATACACGCTGCCACCACATCTGAAGTGTTCACTGTCTTTGCCCTCTCTCTCCTTTCAGCTGGAAAATCTGGAAGCAGAAACAGCTCCGTTGCCCTAACTGGGTCTTGTACCATTCAGACCCTCACTGAGCTTAGGAGCCACCATCTGTGTGGAAGCAGGAGAATGTGTAGGAGGCTCTAGTCTCCTAAAAATGTGCTTGCTTCTAAGTCATCAAAAGTGTGTCCTCTCTGGCTACTCCATTACACACCTTAGAGGGACATTCAGACCATATCCAGCACTTGGAAGAAAAAGAATATGTCATACATAGAATCTGGTATGTGTATGTAAGTATGAGTAGGATGCTCAATGGGACCAAAATATGCTGTGGTATATGATCGGACTCACCACAGAAGGTGACCCTGGTGGGTGTAATGTGCTGTTTTCTAGCAAACATTTATGGCCTCATCAAAGAAAAACCATTGATTGTTTGATTCATTGAAGTAATGTGTAAAGTAAATGCTACCTCTGAGCATATTGTGTGGCAAGTCCCAGTCTCTCGTCTTTTGTAAAAGAATACAGTATTCTCCTTTTGACCTATAATGTTCAACTTTCCATTTTTATCTGGTTAAGACATCACTTGTACTTTCACTTCTGGTTTTGTACAGTTTAAAAGGACAATGTCTCTTCAACAAGGTCCAAAAGTGTAAAAGAGGTGAATAGGAATGGTAATCTGCATCTGTGTATTGGGTCTACCAGTTGCTGAAAGATTAATTCTCTTCCATTACAAGTACTTCCTGGAGTCACAGTGGGGGGACTATCTTTCTGAGGCTTTGGAGTATTGCTCCCCACTTTCAGCTGTGACATTCCCTTGCTCCTGGTCACAGAAGATAAACCAAACCTAACCCTAAGTGTTCACAGAAGGTGACAGTCGGCCCAAGCACTCATCACTGTGTCCACAGAGGAAGTGAAGCATTAAAGCACACCCCTCATTTCCCCATAATTTCTTCCCATTGCATGCTCTTTATGTCTGACTTTCCTCTTTTCCATTCAGCTCAGAATACCGATGTTCTTTTGAATCAGTGTGGCCAAATGACAGATGTGTTTGTTGACTGTCAAAAGAGTTTAAACTTTTTTAGTGGATAGCCAATAAACTTAATCTCAAAACAGAAAGATTCAAATACAGAAAAAGGTTTGATCTACTTTCAGTCATGTGTAGTTACTTGCACACAAAATATTAACAATGGCCTAGAACTATTTCCCTGAAGATTGCATTTATATAACATGATCATCAATATCTCGATCTTTTTGAGTTCTACTAAATGTCAAGTTCTCCTATGTAAAATGCCTATCTTCTAAGTTGTCTCTTTGAGACAGTTCCCTTTGACTAGTTCTCTTTGTTATGCCACCAGGTAGATATTTGGCAATCTTCTATTTTATACGATCTATGTAGACAGAGAGGTTATAGACCAAGAAGGTCTCCACTTTTAACTGCAGTCAGTGTTGATTAAATAAATTGACAACATTGTAGTCAATTGGAGGCAGAAGTGTGAAACAGGGTCCCTGTTTCCCTTAGGAGTATTCCCGAATCTACAAGCTGGCAGCTGACTAAACTGTAAGTTGTGCATCCCCTCATCAATCTAAAAAGGCACAAATAGTCACTAGGCATACTTCTGGGAGATAGTTGGTGTGGACCACAATAACTGAATTTACTATCTCAGATTCAATCAGTTGTAATTATATGGACTTAACTCATATCTCCATTAGAGGGGGGGAAAAGCCAAGATAAATATTTTAATATTTCCTTCTGATGATGCCTGATGTTTGCTGCCAAAACCTCCGTTTCTCAAATATTATGTCCCAAGATAGATGTACCTTGTGTTAAACTTTTTTTATGTATTTTCTGATCAAAGTAATTAAAACCAGAGCCTTAAAAAGATTTAGTACTTTAACATGGGTAATGCAAATAAAACACATTAAGGGAGAAGGAAATATTTGGAGATAAGTGCTGGAGAGGAAAAGTCTCCCTTTTAACATGCCAGGATAACAGGAGTTCTCTCAAGAGATGACATAATATTGCTTTCTGCTCACAAGGCCATTTCACAGCAATCACTGTTGCTGCTAATGACCTGCTCTTAGTACGAATTATCTACCACGTGGCTGAGAGCAACATTGCCTTGATGTAGGGCTACACATATCTCTTTCTGAAATATTATATTTATGCACAAGTCTCTTTCGTAGCACTTTTTAGACTGCAAAGAATACAAAATAAAGAAGTTCATTTACAAAATAAGATATTCTAAAGTAAACACTTCCCCAGTACCTCCAAAAAAAAAGAAAACTTTAAAGTAAACACTGTGTTGTCAGCCTATTGCATGGGAAGCCATTTTTGTTATACACTGGTAGAACTATCTTACAATGCCATGGCAAGTAGCGATAACAACACTGGCTCAGTGAGGTAGGCTAAGGTTTCTCCTGACATCCAAAGATTAAAGTGTAAGTTTCTGCTTGCCTTTCCTGCTGATCTCAGTCTTCCTTGTGCAGAGAGGCATCCTTCCTAGTTTGACTCTCCAGGAGTGCAGTGTGAAGGAGTTTTGCTGGCGTGTGTGATTCCTTGCTCATCATTGTATCCATGGTAGTTAGGCACGTTCCTCCTTTGGTCTCTCCTTTGTTCCTGCGTCCTTCCTTCCCTTACCAACCACTAGGAAAGAAGATGGGAGACGAAACCCACTGAAGAAAGGGATTGCCCGGACCCGCAGGGAGCACAGGCGCAAGAGGATGGAGAAAGGACTGAAACATATTTATACTTTAAATGTTTTGCTGTAATATTCAGGTCCACCATAATTGACGGCATCAAATAAAAACTGAAGACAGAAAAAGCTTGGGCTTTAAGATCTTGCAGATTTGTGTCTGAATATATATTGTGAACTTTTTTAGCAACATGTTTAATCTCTCCTGGCTTCCAGCTTCTCTCCAGAGTGCATGCAATAATGTGATCTGTTTTGTGTCAGTGGTCAGGATAGTGTGAAAAAATGTACATGAAAAGGTTGGCCAACTAGACTCCAAATGCTTCCTATGTGTAGTGAAAATCATAATGAAAACTATCAATATCAACAAAGCATAACAAAAAAGAGTGGTAACTTGGGAAAGTCACTGGGAACAATCTTTAATCACCTTTGGCACAAAACTCTGGGAAGGAGCTATTGTCCTCCTAGTTTGAGATGGTGCAGGATCCACAGTCAGAGATTAGGGCATGAAGATTGATTTAAGGTCACTGTCATTAATATCGAAAGCAAAATTCTAGAAAATGGTCCACTTTGGACATGCACCCATGAGCCAATTGAACTTAATGAACATCATTTCAACACATAGTCATTGTTCTGTATTTTTATCAAATATTAAAATGCAAGGAACGATATATACTACTAACTATTGAAGAAGTAAACAACTTCAAGTGCCAAAGCTTTCCGTGCTACAGTGTGTGGCAATGATCAACCTATAGTCATGAACTACCACTGCATTTCTTGAAACATTGGGTAAATGGGCCAAGGTCTACTGAATCCAACCAATAGTATTGTGCCTTGGGCACTTGTGTTATAAACATAAGGACCATAGACACTGAGATTTAGAATTATGAAAAGTGGGTTAAGCATGGATCAAAGGTGCCTACTGTAACAAAATTATCTTCAAATATCATTAAATCAACGCTTTACTTGCATTTCAAAGAAATTTAACACTCACAAAACATTAAAATTAAATACATACGTCTTTGAGAGCACTTCTTAACTCAAATATATGAAAAGATAGTTCTAAACCCTGAGCATACATTCTGAAAGATCAGCTTTCCAAAGTTTCTCCAATCAAACATTTAATAAAAATTTAATAATATACTTTTTCAATTCACTTTCAATTTCCTGTAAGCTTGTAGTGAGAACTTCATGAAAATCTGCATTTGGAATTGCGCTTAAGCTTTACAAAGTTATAAGGAAATGTGGGAGGCCTACTGCCTTCTCTGCACTTTGAGAGGTTCAGGTTTGTATTTCAGAGCCAAACCACCTGTCAACTGATGCGCAGAGCTCAAGACTAGACACCCACAAATCCCAGGTGCCACACCTAGGGAGCCCATAATCTCCTGAGATCCAGGAGCAAGCTCCTCTGTTTCTTATCCAGAAATCTAGAATGTCTGTGATCCATTCACACCTGAGAGAACTTCATAGCTGAAAATCAAATAAAATTTTGTTGCAATAGGTTAGGATAGTCAAGACCGGGTAGTAGAGCATACTACCAAATCTGAGGCAAGGCAGAATTATTCATCCAAGAAATGTGAATGAAGAATCAAGTGGAACCTATATAGGGTAGGAAAAGCAGGTGAACGTGTACGGGGTTGCACTGTCCTGCCCTTGTAATTATTCAGCATCTCACCTCACTGCCGAAGAACATAATTGGCACTGATACCTTCCTCCTAAGAAATTATCTGTAAATGTGCTCAAATATTTTATAAAGCAGGTCGCAACGATTCTATAGAATCTATGAGACTACAAATATGACTTATCAATGGGTACAATTTGCACAAAAATTGTACCGCGCATAGTTTTGCAGCCCGTTATTTCAGGAAAAAGTATGTCTTTGCTGGAACACCACAAATACTATATTAGTCCTTTGTTAGTATGCATTTGCTCCATATTAATCAGAATAGTTGCATAGGTTTAAATATAAGCACAGATACAATTTGTATTTTTCAGGTGATATGTCTTCATTTTTCAGTTTTAAAAGAATTGTAATGTTAGTTATATCTCATAAAAGAAGATATTCCTCATTTTTGTGGTAACTGAGGTCTCTGAATCTGTACATCTCAATGAGTCATAGCTGTCCAGAGCTATTCCATTAATTAAATAGTTTCTTGACCCATTATCATGTACATGAAGTCTCAGCCTGTAAAACTGAAAAGCACAGTAGTTGCTTAAATTCCAACTAATACTGTTACATTCTTAGCAATATATGTGCTTCTATAGGGAAAAATGTACATTTGTTTTATAATTTCAAATAGGGAACACAGAAGCCCTTTGTAGAGAGGGAAATCTGCCTCAATATTGTCACATGCACCATAACACAAATGTTGAGCAACAAAAACCTTTCAGAAAAGATTGTTTTAAATATTGCCTACCACTTCCAAGGTTGTTTTAAGGACTGCCCACAACTTCCTTCTTCTTACATTGCAATTTGATTTTTGAAAGGATCTAAATTTTAAAAGCAAGTTATGCCATTAATTTTCAAGTCTCTTTTTTTAAAGATCTGGCTTCTTTTTTGCTTGAAATACCTAAGTGTGTTTAATGGCATTACTCACCAAGGTTAGGAAATGTTGCATGAACACTCAGAATTATGAAACACTAAGCGGGAAGGAGAGAAGGGGTAGAAATAGAGCGCAGTGGAAGGAGAGGAAAAAGGGAGTGTAAAAGTGAAGACTCCTTTCCTACGGTCTGGATGCTATCAAACGTGCTTGTTCTCACTGACCAGCAGGAGCTTTGGGGTGTAATCACAATAAAAGTGCTTTAATTAATGAATACTAGGGGAAAAAAGAGGTTACATTTGTATGACTTAGTAGTTGTTATCCCACTGACCAAGAGGACAAAGCAGAAGCTTCTAAGGAAAGGAGGACAGTATTATCTCTCTCCATTTGGGGGAGGGCAAGAGTACCCCCAACAATGTAGGGTATTTGCAGAATCTGCAGGTCTAGTTTCTCCCTGCCCTGGGTCCCTCAGTACCTGAGCTTCTCTGCTTTGCTGAATTGCTTTGCTCACTTTCTATCTTGTAGCAATGTTGCCATGTGGGCACTGCTGTGGCATCAAACAAACAGACCCTGAAATCAGTGGGTGCCTTTGCTCCCCTTTAAGTGCCTGGGTAGGTCTGGGTGAAGGATTTTCTCAGCTCAGAGCTAGGAAGGAAGGCCAGGTTACAGGCTTCCATCTTCAATAGACCCTCAAAACATTCCAAGCAGAGTAAACCCATGGATTCTGCTGGATTTTATCTTAGAGTTCCTACTTTCCCCAGATAAGAAAATGCCATTTATGTGCTCACCTTGCTACAGTATAGCCTTGAGATGTAATATGGAATTGTTCATTTGTTCCTCCCAGGATGGTACATGTGGCTTTTCTCTTGCCACATACAAAACTTCATAGTTTAAAATTAGTGGATATCGGGCTGGGGATATAGCTCAGTTGAATAAGCACTTGCCTGGCAAGTGCAAGGTCCTGAGTTTGATCCCCGGTACCACAAAAAAAAAAAAAAAAATTAGTGGATATCATCATTTAAATATTCTACCAGAAACTTCCAAATGAGAGAAGGTTCCCTTCGTAAAGTAAATTTGGAGGGGAAAAACAAAAGCCTGTTTAATGGATTTTAAGTGATTTTTTTATTTTGCTACTTCTGGGGCATTTTGTGTTTCATTTTTTGTTTGTTTTGCTTGCTTTTTGTATTGGGGAGGTGGTTGTTACTGTTGCTTATTTCTTTGTTCTTTCCTTCAAGACTTGCGCTTCTCCCCGAAATATGTCTTTATACAGATGGATTCTCTTCAGAATAAGACCTGCCAGCCCTTCCTCTGTTTTGTCTCCTGAATGGATTTCCTTGTGTAATGACCAGTGTAGATCAGCACTGCCCACTGGAACATGCGTGTGCTCATGATCTAACATCACAGTGGGTCTCCCCTAGTCCCCATTTCTTCTAATAATGGGTCCCTTCTCTCCATTACTTTGACTATATTAGTTAGAAGTCAATGTCTAACATCTTACTAGTACTGGAAACCCATCAGCTGATTTTTGTTCTCCTGCATCCCTGCAGGTGGTAAACCAGATTCCTAATCCCTGCTCCTGCCTCTGCAGGGCTCCATCCAGAGAAAAGAAAAATAGCATGGCTTCCTGTTACTCTCCTTGGCTGGGAAACAATTTGTTCCCATCTGCCCCCAGGTTTACCCCTGCTCTGACTCAGTGGGGAACTGCTACTGATCACTGCTGTATTCATGCAAAACTCATTTGCTTTATGGAAATGCAGGGCACTTATTTCTCCAGGGAATAGAGAAAACCAACAGGCCTCCTATCCAGCTGGTACTTTCCATGGAAGCAACCACATTAATATAAATTAGATTTTAATAACAGGTTATTTGGGGGATTTATAGACTCAGTATTACAAATGGTAATCTAGTAAATGTTCTCAGGAGACTTTATCTACGAATGAATTGCATAACTTTTTCTGAGCTGGAGAATATAAAAATAAGAAAAATTTGAGGTGACAGGAAAAGCTATCTAGTGATTTTTGCTTTTTGGTTGGTTTGTTTGTTTTCCTTAATAAACAACATCCATTTACCAGAAGAACAAGACTGGGGTAGAATTAATCCTGAATTAATTTTTTTACTTTATAATGAACTTTTTCCTTCTAACCAAATCTTATCATAACCAGATCTATAAACCAAATTACACATTGCAATTCCTAATAATGTCTGGTGATCCATCCATTGTAAGTAATGCTCCCTATAACAAATTCCAGCAAAGTCTAAGAATTGGGTTGGTCCATTGAGGTTACTTGTATCAGGACATAGCCTGGCACTTGTGCATGGAAATGCTTATAAAAATACAGATATCTGTTTTAAGGCACCACTGTTTTTATAACAAGGTGGAAGCTTCCTGCAGAAAATTGAAACATCACTTTGGTTACTATTTTTCCTATTGACTTTGAAGTCAGTTAAAGCAACATGCTGGCTATTCTTTGGCTGACTTCTCAGCTAGAAGCTGATCAATTAAAGACTCCATGAGCAAAAAGCCTACTTTATACAGTACTTTACTGCAATATGAACGGAGGGAGAGGAAAAGGAAATCCAGAAAATGCTAACTAGCATAACTGCTATCTCTGACACAAACTTAAAACCAAGTGTTTTTCCTGGTTCTGTTTTTGCATATTGTACAAGATACCTTTGTAAAAATATGAAATTAATGTTAGATTTGATTTATACACATAATCAATTTGATGCCATCATTTTAAAGAGAATGGAAATTTTCACTTATCTCCATACTTTTGGAAAACCTTGAAATAGAGAGACCTCATGTCAGCATCTTATAATATTAGGAACTCCTTACATACAGAAATAATTTGAATTTTGGTGCCCACTATTTCAGAAAATGCATAATGAGAACTAACATGCAAATAATACCTTTAGATGTGAATTTTATTACTGAAAGAATATCTGCACTCTTTGGAAAAGAGTTCTATACGTATTCTTCTAACATTTATTTATTTCAAGCCTGATAAACATATGTCCTCACAGGCCACTGGGAAATGCTTGGCAGTCCCTCAAGAACACAAGAACCGTGTAATGTTGTTTATGGCTGGTTTGGTTGAATTTTCTGTTAATATTCAGGTGCTTTGAATTTTAACTATACTTTGAAATAATCACCACCCTTCCCCAACAAAGACACATGTAACAGCACACACATACACACACACCATGACATGAAACCTTGGAAGTTATATAGTAGTTGTCATTAAAATAAAAAACAATCAATAAAATTTGAAAGGGCTTATCTCCTTAAATGAAAGTGCAGAATCAACAAATTCCTTGCAAACTTATCATTTACATGTGTACTCTGGAAATAAAATGAAATTAGAATACACTTTCAACTATATTATCTTTATTTAAATATTAATTTGAACTTTAAATTATTCTATTATCTATATCCAAGTGATAAACTTCATTGAAAAATATAAATTTTCATAAAATTCAATGCTGTTTATAATTTAATACTCCTAAGATAAAAATTTGTATTAGACATACCACACAAATGTTGGAATATAAAATTATATTAAATTAGTATGAATTAAGTTAGACATATTGGTGTATAGTCCCATTCCTATTACATGTCAAATATATATATATATATATATATATATATATATATACTCATTGAAATATACTTGGCATTATACAGGAATATAGAGAGAAAGAGATGTAAAGGGAATATATAGAGAGATAGATAGATATAGATATAAATGGAAATTATCATACAAATTCCCATTGATTTAGTGGGAATTAAAAAAGAAATGCTCATGTCAACTAAGAAATATCCCTTTCTTTGGCAATGTATCTCCTGAACTTTTCACCTAATTAAGTCTGGCCCCTTAGACCACTTGGCCATCCTGACACTCTTTTCCATCTAATTAAATAAGAATTCTAATTGAAATTAACAAATGATCTTGCTTTCACTTTGCTGTTACATGAAAAAGAGAACAATTTTGCAAATGAAGCTTTATCAAAAGAAACTTAAAAATCCACCAACTGTTGCAAATTAACAAGGTTTTTACAGTGTGAGTCTAAAGGAGTACTGTGTCACTTGTCATTAATTTTTGTAACAGTAATACACTTGTTATCCAGAGATAATTTATGACAGAAAAAAGAATATGTGTAGCAACTTTTTAATTACATTTTAACTTTAGTTTTTTGGGGGCGTTTTTTTTTGCAGAACTGGGGATCAAACTCAGGACCTTGTGCTTCCCAGGCAGGCACTTGTTCCACTGAGCTATATCCCCAGCCCTATTTTAACTTTAGATAACTAATACCCTTGGCTTTTTAAAATACTCATAATGTTTCAGTAGCAAAAAAAATAATGTTAAGAACCCACTTGTTTAGAGTCCTTCTTTACTCTGTAGCTTTGAGTCAAATGTATCATGAGCGATAAATCTTTCTGCCCATTTGTCTCTTTCCTGCATTCTGGGGTCTGAAGGAAGAGCTGAAGTGATTCCTTTGCTTGGAAGGATCCAGTAAAATGAGAGCCAGGGTCCTTCTGCACTGCATACAGATTCGGTGTCTAGGGCAGACAGCATTCTAATATACAGTCATCTAAGTACCTAAAAAGCACATGGAAATGCCAACTGCTAGTGTTAAAAAGTCTAAAATAGTTTATATTTTACAGATTTTGTATCCAAGCAAATGAAAATGTAACCACATCTTTCAAAACATAGTGCAAAATCCACAGATTTAACCTGAAGCACATGTTTCCTGTGTTTGCTTTTAAGTTGCTTCTTCATATCTGCCTTTCCAAAATATTTCTCTAGAAACCTGTATTTTACTTATGTGCTCCTGAATGGAAAACAGATAAGCACATATGTTGTTTGTTGTGGTTATGCATACAGAGAAGTATCTAAAAACATTCAACATGCTGTTTGTATTAAAGGTCTAGGAGCTTTTTCTTCAATAATTTGGGAGAGGTTGTTTTCATTACCAAGTTTTTATTACCATAATGTCTTTTTATTATTAAAAATATAATATTTTAATAGTATATTTCATTTTCATTAAAATCTAAACTATCATGTCATATATTTTATTCATTTCCAGGTAAGAAAGATGACACAATGTAACTTTTAGAAGAATTATTTGCTACATTACAATGGTCTCATATGTAGATCAAAATGTTAATACTATATCAAACAGTAAACCCATCATTAAATAATTTTTACATTCTTCATGTTTGACTAAGAGAGTTGTATGTAAAACAGTACATAAACTTTTGTATGTGTTACTCTTGGTGTGACTGTGATCAATAAACTTTGGATTATATTGTGATTTTCTTGCATGTAATGTATAATTATATATATTACTAATAAAGAAAACCCAACAGTGATACAAATTCAATTTCTCTAGTATTTCTTATTCTGATATGATAACATCTATTCAATGACGAGAATATTCTGCAGGTAAATATTGCGATGAAAACAAAGAATCATAACAGGTAAACATTGAATAAGTACTTCAGAGTAAAAGAAGCTTTTTGTCTTCATGAATTACTCCTAAGCTATAATTCCCAAACAAACCATACAAAGAAAACATCTTCTGCTATAAATTAAATAATTGAAAATATAGGTAGCTAAATTCACTTGTAGTTTGTTATTCAAAAATAAATGTACTTTTGATATGTTATGCAATGAACTTATTTACAAGAAAGAAGTTCAAAAGTGAAATTTAAAACATAAGCTTAAATGGTTAATATGATTTTTTTGAATGAGGAAATAGTTTCAACATGAAAACATTGTAAGCTGAGAAAAAAAACTTTTCAGATAATATTGGACAACTCTCCATTTTCTTTTTAAAAGTGTTGTTAACATGGATCTTTTGAAAAGAAAAACTAGTGTGTTACTATGTGAAAAATTATTCAGAGAATTACCAGATGTAACTTCCTAACACATTTCTATCATGCTACTGCTCAAAATGTTTGAATGGTATTTCACTACCTAAAAATTATAATCCAATTTCTTTCCTTGACATCAAAAGGACTTCATACTTTGTATGAATCTGCCATAGATCAGTTACCCATTTTATTATTAACAGACATCTGCGCTGTTCCCAGTCAGGTAGCCACACACCATGCCTATATACACCCATCTCTTGGTGCACATGGACATGGATTTCTCCTAGGTCTATTCCTCAGGATAGGACAGTTTGGTGAATAAATGTAATAATTTTCTAAAGTGACTTTATCATTTTACCCTCCCTCTGGCGATGTGTAAGAGAGTCCCAGAGCTACTCATCCTGGTCAACATTTGACACAGTCAGTTTTGAATAATTTACACTCTCTTGGTCATAAGTAGTGCTATCTTATGGGTTTAATTCCCATTTTTCTAATAACAGGTACCAAACTATACCTTATCTGCCCTTTACTGGGTTGTATGGTATATTTTATATCTTCTGGATACAAACCCTTTATTGAATATATATTTTACAGGTATCTTTATCGACTCTATAGCTTGACTTCTTATGCTTTTGAAGATATATTTGGATCAATGACAGTTCTCAATGTTAACACAGTCCAATTTTCCACGACAATGGGTTTTATGTCTTGTGTAAATTATCTTTGCTTTCAAGATTGACATTGTTGTTTCGGGCCCTTTATTTTTCCATATAAATGTTCACTTGACTTAGCTAGTTAATATGCACAGAAAATGTCAAAAGGCTTTACACCAAGGTGTTGCCTGCTAAGAATAGCTGACAGTTCAGTTGACTGGGACACAGGACTCAAGAAGCAAGTTACAGAAGACGTAAGTTTGGCTGGAGCCAAATTTCAAAGAACCTAGCATGCCGTACTTTACTTGGTGGACGCCAGGGAGTTGTTAGAAACCTTCAGCCAGGGAAGTCAGATGATTAAACTTGCAGTTCTGAAAGATCTCCAGGAGATAGACAGAAGCATAGGTGCTTCCATACTGAATGCCAGTCACCTTAATTCTCAGAAAATTCAGCTAAAAGTATTGATTTATGTTCATTCCAAGGTGGTAGGAGTCAGTTATTCCTTCTGGAATCGAAAACTAGAAGGTTTGTGCCTAGGATTGGAGGAGTGACCTCCTCAGATAATAAAATAAACACAACCGAAAAGACACTCTTTTCTGATACCCCAGTATTCAGTCCACGCTCTGGTTCATGAGGGCACAGAGTGCTAATCCCACTGAACCTGTTCACGTATGCAGGGAAGACGTTGTTCTTTCAGACATGCACCATGATAACAATAGAAATGATGGGTCTGCTTCTGAGCTACACCTGAACAACCACACCCACCTGCACTGCTGTTTGTACTGCATCTTGTCCCCAAGCGGCAGCAGGGAACATATTCTACACGGGCAGTCCTGGAGGCATGACACATCCAGAAGTCAC
Organism: Dinomys branickii; assembly: GCA_004027595.1. NCBI lineage: Eukaryota > Metazoa > Chordata > Mammalia > Rodentia > Dinomyidae > Dinomys > Dinomys branickii. Next base: position 94,411 of record PVLD010006268.1, read on the forward strand.
ACGATGTACAACAAACTACATTCAAAGCAGCAACCTGTTCAAAGATATTCAACCATGACTCACACTCATCCTCCTCAGCCTTCTGACCCAAATAGCAGGAATAATCAGGCCATCCTGAAAAAGCACAGATAGTTCTCTTCTAGAACTGACTGGCTGCGCAGCTTGTTCAAAAATTCACAGGCATTTTAGGATGAAAGTGAAAGAGAAACACTACTTGAGAAGTGAATATGAGAACAGTAGTTATTCTTTATATGATAACCCAGGTATCAACAATAGCTGTAGGGACCAACCAACCAATTTGGGAAATTACTAATCAAATGTAGGAAGAGGTGGTCTGAAACCTCTGCTTTATCTCCCATCCATCTCCTGCAGGATCATGGGATTTTCCATAACAGGACCTTGGGCCTTTTATCTAGTCAAATATATAATACATATCCTGACGTAGCTTTTTCTTCACCATGTGTTCACTATATAAAGTTAATTATGACTATCTTTTGCAAAAACAAAATAGGTTAGATTAAGATGTATAAGACAACAGACATCTTCCCTTATTAAGACTGTCTGATTATTCTGGAGAACTCTGAAACAATCCCCATGCGGACCAGGGACAAACTGAGCTTCTTTGTTAAGTCCACGTTCTCTCTAGTAACTGACTCTATGATCAGTGTATGAGTCAGCTCTTACTAGAGAAAAGGATTTAACGGGAGATACATAAATATATGAAAATTTACAAAGAAAGATAAACTCAAGTTTTTTATAGGTAAATGGATGCAGCTAGAGACTGATAGAAACCAAGACCCCACAAGGAACCAGACCAGGCCTTCTGACATGAGAGAAGTCTTTATTGGGGGAGGGACAGAGTAGCAGGCTACCTAGCCGACCAAGGTAGCCCCGAGCTGAGGAAAGCGTGGGCCTTTAAGCTCTTTTTTCTGGCGGGGCTGGGGTGGGGTAAGGAGATGTCCCTGGGCCAGAAGAGGCCGAGCCCTGAGAAGCTGGGAGGGCGTCCAGGCCAGAAGCCTGAATGGCAGGAGTTGCCCAGGTCAGAATGACCCGAGCAGGTGAACTGCCAGAGTGAATGAGGGTGGGGGCAGCTTTTGTGGCCAAGGGGAACTGAAGTGGAACAGGTAAGGGAACGAGAGAAATATTGAGAGTTAAAGTTTTCCCACGAGGGGGTGAGGCTGGCTGCCTTGTGACTTATCATCCCAGACTTGATCTAATAGGAATAGGGACAGCAGGTCTTGTCAGTAGCTACTTCCTGCTGAGGAGGGGTGTAGTTATTTTGCCTGGGTTGTCAGTCAGCAGCAGCCAAAGGAGACGAGGGGGCAACATGTCTTGCTGGTGGCTACTCCTCGCTGAGGAGGGGCGTTGTTAAGTCTGTTCCTGGGTCGTCAGTCGGGACCGGCTGAAACTGGAAATCTGAAAGAAGCATAAGGTTGAAATTTTGAGTCGTTAATCTTTGTACTGTGTTGTGAATGATGGAAAAAACGCAGGGCGCTGCAAGGAGGAGAGCACAAATGGCAGTGAGGGGTCCCAACAGCAGGAGCAACCAAGAAGGAGCCTGGCCCAGATACTTGACGTGGGAGAGGATTCACTGTGGAGGTGTTGGGCTTGGTTTTTAAGTTGCTGGATTTTTTTTTTTGGATAAGGCTGGACTGGTTAGCATAGACGCAGCATTTCTCCCCAGGAAGAGTCATGTTCCTCCTTTTTTGGTGGTGAGTGGATTTAGTGCCCGTCTGTTTTGGAGGACGACTCCTGCAAGCTGATCTAGCTGGGAATATACCAAAGAAAGAATGTTGGCCACCTGATTTGGATGATCTGGTGGTCAGTTAACCGGTGGGAGGTTAGAAGCAGCCCAGTTTGCGATGCTGGGGGCTGCCAGAGCTCCCGCCATACCCCGATGGAGACGCTACATCGGGAGCGCTCAGGTGGATAGAGATGTTGGTCGGCGAATTCCCCATCCGTGTAGATCTGTAGATTGGGGAGAGAAAGAACTGGAAGACAGACCATGTTAGGGGGGTAACAGGGACAGAGGGAGGACTCGCATAGGAAGAAGTGACGGTGATGTAGGGGAGAGCTCGAGCCGGAAACACGAGGCGGGGCTACAGTCCGATTGCAGGGAAGGGAGCTACGGGGGCTCGTTGGTCCATAACAGGTGAGCTTAGCCCCAGTAGGGGAGATATTTACCGGGCTGAACCTGCAAAGGGGCTAAGTTTCTGTCAGGTTTTGGTGAACACTGGTCTGCATAGAATCGGAGGAGGTTTTGGGTAAGGGAGAGAAGAGGCAAGTAATTAGCGAGAGGGCTTGGAGCAGCAGGGAGAAACTGGAGAAAAGGCCGTCCGTACATGAGTTTGAAGGGGCTAGGCCAGAGGGTTGGCGGGAGGCAGTGTGAAGACAAGTCTGGGCCATAGGCAGGAGGGACGGCCACGACTGCTGAGTCTCTATTGAGAGCTTAGAGAGATGTACCTTAAGGAGATGATTAGCCTTTTCTACCTTACCTGAACACTGAGGGTGGTAGGGAATATGCAGGGCCCAGTGGATGTTGAGGGCCTGTGAAACCTGTTGGGTGACTTTGGAGATGAATCCTGGTCCATTATCTGACTGAATTGAGCGAGGTAGGCCAAAACGGGGAATGATTTCTGTGAGCAGGGTCTGTGTGACAGTATCTGCTGTTTTGTGTGAGGTAAGGAAGGCTTTTATCCATCCTGTGAATGTGTCCACCCAGGTGAGGATGTATTGGAGCTTTTTGTGCCTAGGCATGTGGGTAAAGTCAATTTGCCAGTCCTCTCCTGGTAAGGTTCCCCTAAACTGGTGTGGGGAAAAAGTGAGGGGAGGTTGAAGAGAGCCTTGTGGGTTTGTTTTGGAGCATACTGTGCATCGTGAGGAGATGTCCTGTAGTAAGGTAGTTAGGCCAGAAGATGATGGGATCTAGGAGTCTTTTTAGCAGTCTCCAGCCTATGTGTAAAGAGTTGTGTAGCTGACTAAGGAACCGTCGGGTATGGTCATCTGGGAGACAGTACTTCCCATCCAAGAGGAGCCAGCCCTCTGGGCCAGGGGAAGCACCTTTTTGGGACAGTTGTTTGAGCTGTATGTCTGAGTAGGTGAACCCAGTGGGATATAAAGGGGAGGGACTAAGGCCTGGATGCAAAGAGGGAAACTGGGGGTGGTTGGGAAAACTGGAGGGGTCCTGGGTAGCCACAATAATGGGACAGTGGCATTGAGCCACCATGGGTTGTGAGGTGTCCCAAACCATTGGATCAATATTACCATATGGAAAGGAGGGGTCTGACTGGTTACCTGTGGGTGGGGACGGGGAGAACGGGAGGATGGCTAGGAGCAGTGATGGTGAAAGAGGTTTTGGGAAGGAGAGTGTAATGTGTAATTTGGCGAGTGCATCCCGCCCCAGCAAGGGAGTGGGACACCTAGGCATTACGAGAAAGGACTGAGTAAATAACCTAGAGCCAATCAAGCAAGGTAGGGGACCTGTGGTGAGAGGGCATTGGGGAGAACACTCGACCCCAACAACCATGATCTTAGATGGGAATGTTTGACCAGAAAAGCTGGGGAGAATGGACCAGGATTCCCCTGTATCAATGAGGAAGAAAACTGACTTACCCGCCACCTGGACTTTTACCCTGGGCTCCTCAGATGACAGCAGGATCTCGTCTGCCTCGTCAGTGGGGGTTTGGAGTCCCGGGCCCCATCAGTCCTCTCCGCCCAAACCAAGCAGGTCCGTCAGGGATGGCTGAGGTCTGGGCTGTTGAGCTGGGGCAGAGGACTCCTCCCGTTGTAGGAAGGGGCAAACTACCTTCCAGTGCCCAGTTTGTTTACATTGTGGGCAGGGTCCCGGGGGCGGTCAGGGATTAGGACACGATCGCTCCCAATGGCCCTCTTGTCCACATTTGAAGCAAGGTCTCAGAGGCTGCTTGTTGGTTGGGAGCTGAGCAGACTGCTTGGGGGTCTCAGGCTTGAGAGCTGCTGCGAGGAGTTGGCATTTTTGTTTGGTGCGGGCAAGTTTTTCCTCCTTTTCTGCGTCTTCGCAGCCATTAAAGACCTTGAAGGCCAGGTTTAAAAGTTCATGGCAGGGGGTGTTGGGTCCCTCCTCAAGGCGTTTGAGCTTTTTTCTAAAGTCTGGTGTCTACTGAGAGATGAAGGAGGTGTTGAGGACCAGTTGGCCCTCTGTTGAGGCTGGGTCAAGGTGTGTAAATTTAATGAGGGCCTCTGATAGGCGTGCCATGAAAGTGGCAGGGTTTTCTGTGGGCTCCTGTGTGATTTTACAGAGCTTATCCCAGTTAACTGTCTTACGGGCTGTCTTTTTGAGGCCTGCCAAAAGGCAGATAATCATTCGATCTCAAGCTAGGGGACCTGGAGTGTTGGGCTGATAGTCCCATGGGGATTTGGCAAGGAGAATTGGTAAGGAGAATTGGCCAGATTTTCCTGGGGGTTACAGGAAAGACAGAATTGAGGCTTGTTACAGAGGGTGAAGAAAGCTTGGATATAGGGTATCAGATGAAGTACCTCGGACCATTTATCATTGTGGCAACAGTAACTGTGTAAGTCCCGCAGGACATTGAAGTTGAGAGTACCCTTGGGTGGTCAAATAGACCCATTATCTAGCTTGTACTGTGGCCAGGCAGTTTGGCAGAGGAAGGTGAAACATTTGACTTTGAGATCAGACAGACCGAGGGGGCCATGGAGAACAGACTTGAGGCAATGGATCACAGAGACATTGGGAGAGCAGGGGAGGGAGGAGGTGTTGCCCATGATAACTGGGAGAGAGAACAGAGAATGAGAAAACTGAAGACCACTGTCGACCAAGGGAGGTCCCAAATGGGACGAGAGACCCAAGCCCCCTGAGCAGACGTCTCCGGTCAGGGAGGGGGTCACGAGAAGGGCGAGAGACCCAGGCCCCCCGAGCGGACCTCTCTGGTTGGGGAGGGGGTCGCGAGACGGGAAGGAGCGGCTCGACGTGTCAACACAATTTCGGGAGAGGGCCGCAGAGGCCGAGGCGTGAAGCCGGGAGAACGAGCCATCTGCGAGGTGCAACAGAGGGATCTTCAGGGAGAGAAGAGAAGAGGAAGGTTTAAGTCAGGGAGAGGAGAGCGAGGAGGAGGAAGGAGAAGAAGCCAACCAAGTGAGGATCAAAGTAGAAGGTTCCGCGAAGGACCTCGCTGTAAGAGGTCCATAGGGGGAGAGATAGGTGGCCAGTTGGCGTCGAAGGGGCTAGAGCGATCCGTGGAGGACCTTATCGAAGGGACTCCATGAAGGACCTCGCTGTGAGAGGTCCGTAGGGGGAGAGAAAGGTGGCCAGTTGGCGTCGAAGGGGCTGGAGTGATCCTCAAATTAGTCGGTCACAGAAATGAACAAAGAGGGAGGCGAGGTGGATGGGAGAATAGGGGAAATGGGCATGTGGAGGGGGGCAGGAGCAAGAGGACTTACGGTTAGCAGTGAGTGATGTGTGGATGCGGAGGTCAGCAATGTGGCAGGTCCGAGGCTCGTGGCTGGCTTCAGAAGTGGTCGGCTGTGGACCTGGGGAGGGGTCCCCGGTCAGGGGGGTTTTGGCACCAAATGATAGAAACCGAGGCCCACACAGAACCAGACCAGGCCTTCTGACATGAGAGAAGTCTTTATTGGGGGAGGGACAGAGTAGCAGGCTACCTAGCCGTCCAAGGTAGCCCCGAGCTGAGGAAAGCGTGGGCCTTTAAGCTCTTTTTTCTGGCGGGGTGGGGTGGGGTAAGGAGATGTCCCTGAGCCAGAAGAGGCCGAGCCCTGAGCAGCTGGGAGGGCGTCCAGGTCAGAAGCCTGAACGGCAGGAGTTGCCCATGTCAGAATGACCCAAGCAGGTGAGCTGCCAGAGCGAATGAGGGCGGGGGCAGCTTTTGTGGCCAAGGGGAACTGAAGTGGAACAGGTAAGGGAACGAGAGAAATATTGAGAGTTAAAGTTTTCCCACGAGGGGAGTGAGGCTGGCTGCCTTGTGACTTATCAGAGGCCATACACATAAGTGAAATAAATCAGACTCACAGGTATAAATATTGTATTGTCTCCCTAGTGAAGAACCTGAAAGAGTAAATAAAATCTGAAAGGTACAATAGATACTGTGAAAGGGAAAGAAACTACTCAAAAGGAAAGAACAACTGGGATGAGAGAAAAGAGAAAAGGAAGAAAGAAGGGGGGAAAGTATACATACACACACACACACACACACACACACACAAGAGAGCTAAGGTAATGTACTACTAATCTCTATTAGTTTATTGAAAGGGACAGCTAAAGTTTAATTGTTTGATTCATCTTACATGCCTATATCTGGTTATCTGAGTAACTGTTATAGGCAGCTGAGTTAGGTAAATTATTATAGGCAGTCAGACAGGGCCCGGCCCTGGAAGGAGCCAACATAAAAGATAAGACACCTGTGGGCCAGACCTCAAGACAAAGGGGGCTAAACAGGTGCAGCCACATACCCCCTGGGTGTAAATGTCAGAAATTGGTAAATAAGTAACAACCACCTTCAAAAAGCCAGAAAGTCCTTGACCCAACCCCTTACCGGAAAAGCGCAGCTCTGCATTCATGCCCGCTTGCTACATGACTCACTTCCCCATTTGATCTCAGTTCACTCAGTCTTACCTGAATATTTATCCTTGCAGTCTTACTGGTGGACCATAGTTTTATCCCTTTCCCCTACTTTGGACCCGCCTCACTTCATGTTTTTTCCCTATAAAAGTGCCTAGAAAAGACAGAGTCAGGGGTTAACCCACTCAGGCCCCCCTTCTGTCCCTCTCTTGGATTGGAGCTTTCTTTCTCTCAATAAATATACTCTGTTCTTAACCTCCATTGTTCCTAAAATTCATTCTTCGGTTTTAGAGAACACGAACTTGTCTGATATCATTCAGGTTGGGAGTTTTACTTTCCTGTATCATAACCACTTTTAAGATAACAATATGTAGTACAACCATCAGTGTTAATTTCCTGTCACCTTGTTTGGAAATTCTGTGTTTTTGTGTTCTTTGGTTTGTGTATTTGGTTTTTGTTATTTTGTTTTTGTTCTTTACTCTTTAAAATAAAAATTAATTAATCAATTAAATTTCTAAAAAATAATTTACAGGATTAGCTTGTAAATCTACAAGAGTCAGATGTGAAAGAGTGCACAAGGTCTGTCTGCATCCCGGAGGTGGGAAAGATCCAGTCAAACCCTGGAGTTCAGTGTAGCATCCCCTGTGAGTCTGTATCAGGAGGCCAAAGGGTTGGCAATGGAAGGCTGAAGGGTCTCTGTTGGAAGGCAGGAGATGACATCCAAGGTGAAATCAAAGACTGAAGCTCCTTTCATGAAAGCAGAAGCAATCCTTCCTTCTTCATTTACTTTTTATACCATTCTGGCAATAGTCCTCCAAGGGTGGGTCTTGCACACCCAGAACTATGCTAAACTAATTTTAGTTGGATATTACCTGTTCAAGTTGACACAATCAGGCATTACAGGCAGTATCCAGGACACCGCCTAACCCCTCTGAGATAACTGAGCCTTATATCCAGGCCTACAGACCTATATTGCAACCTTAGCAGGAAGACTTGAAGAGTCCCAAAACCTAAATAAGATTATCAGCACAAAAGATAGAACATAAAAAGTTTTATCTCTTTATTTGATGATAAAGCATTTTACTTCTAAAAACAGAAAGCATTTTTCTGTATTTTGTAATAATTCTCACAATGTGGAGATACTAGGGAACATCTGGGAGTATCGGTATCAGAGAACATCAATTGTTGAGCAATCCTAACCTTCCCTTACTTCTTTCCCTGAAGGCATCAGAAGGAAACTCACCTTATCATTACCAAACAGTTAATCTATCACCAG